>WHYT01017288.1:388152-408718 GCA_009806455.1 Tetrax tetrax
GTTTAATTGCTGATTGTTGCTTGAACTGAAGATAACACAATGCGCCAGTTTCTTCAAATGTCAACCAGAGCATGAGAGTCAAAAAGTATCATTCACAGGTCTAAAATTCTGTTGACTACCTTTTCCTCAAATAATAAAAAAATTAAAGACACGGTCAAGCACAGACTACTAAGAACTAACTTGGCTTGAAGACTTCAGTGATAAAATCTAATAGGTTCCTAAACACGGCATTGTGAGGAAACAATATTAATATATTAATTTTTATCTGAAATTTGAGAGTCACATTTCATATCCTGCGCATTGGGCATAAAATAAATCTGCATTTACCGTACCAGAAATCTCTGGATGTTCACCACTTGCAGATATCAAGCAAGTCTCCTATTTAAATACCTAAGTACTTAAAGCCATAAATTCAGCTGGACAAATTCAAAAGTACTATCAAGAAAGAAATGACAGATAACAGTAAGAAGTTGTTAAAGATACAATGTGATACTGTCACAGATATCACTCCTTCCATCATTCTGTGGCTTCAAATTTTCTTTTGCCTTATTATGAACTTAGTGAAAACTTCACTCCCCTATGCAAACCTCGTCATTTTCTGAGTTCTCACTTCTTGTACTGGGTACAAAAAGTGTTGCCATTTCTATTCACACAAAACACTGCCATAAATAACTTATTCAAATATTTTTTTTTGTTACAAAGGCTCTGTTACTGTGAGTCTCCAGAGCCTCCCTGCAGAAGGAATGTAAACTTTGCTTAGTTTACTTTAAGTTCTCAGTTGCAGTGAAAGTTGATTCTTCTACATATTTACAGAAAGTGTCACTTCTCTATTTACAGGGCAGAGAAAATGCAATTTACCTTATCCTATATATGTATGAGGTGCCATCTTATCTCCAACTGCCTCAGCAAGCAACTGCTCATCTTTCTGTACAGCCTCTGCCCCCACTTATGTTTTCTTTCACCCACATGTTTTTCATAGGTAAGAAATCTGAAGGGGCAACAAAGGGACATTCACCTTGCATCAGGTGATTCCTCACCTTCCTATTTCATGCTGCAGCTCACACACATGACTGCTATTTTTAATTAACATATCAATAACATTTCAAGAGGACCTGAGAGAGATGGAGTTAATTTAATAAAATGTATTATAGGAGTTAATGGCAGTGCTAGGAGTAATTAGAATAATCTAATATTTTCCATTACAAGACTGTTCTCAGTTACTTACAGTTTTGCCAATCTTTAATTTTTGGGCTTAGATTTTCCATACCAGGTGTGTGATTCAGACAGAAAGTATTTTTAGAAAGTTACAGCTGAGGCAGTCCAAACACATACTTAAATAAAAATACATTTTACTTCACCCATAGCAAAAAAACCCAATCAAAATTCCCAAATCAAAACAAAACCCAAACCATTTCATACAAATTCCCCCAAGATGTGGACCAGAAGATAGCTGGGAGGCAAATCTGGCCAGCCCATAAACTTCTGGAAAAAAAGCCTAACTCCTAGCAAAAGTTTGCACACAGTATGTGTATAATGCTCAAACGGTGTCAGTGCTGCTGCTGCTCTGTTATTTTTACAGTGCATCCCTACTGACTGAAAGTTTAATGCATCTCCACAAAGTTAGGGCAAATTTCAGGCCTACAGAATACTTTTCCATGGTTCAGGAACCACTATAACGTCAGGGAGGAGAAAAAAGATTGGAGGATGTTTTCAAGCTTTTGTAAGCAAGAGATGCTGGATAGGAATCCTATGGAAAACAGGAATCCAATCTTCTGTGGCACAGGAAAATAACACCTGGAAAGACCATACTGCATTACCATTAAAACAAGCAGGCTAAGGAAGACCAGGAGAAGATACTTTTGGTTTGAAGCACTCCAGCTCCTGTAACCCTGAAGGGAATGCATTATTTCATTGTGTATGAATTAGAAATTATGCTACTGCATACGCCTGCTGTGAGAACATACTGGTATCCCCTTCCCCTGCCTCCACTGCTAGTGGGGCAGCTAGATGATGGAAATTCAGGTATCTCCTCGTCCAGAGGCCCACAGTAGGGACCGAAAAGCTTCATGTCCACCAGTCATGTCTCTGGAGCAGCGCCTATCCAAATTATACATTCCCTTAATTTCATTCCCAGTTGCCTGCTCAGGGGCAAAAAGTAGAAAAAGGGGAAACTATTAAGAAACAGGGTTTGTGAATTTAAATACTCATAGTGTCATTTAAGCTTTTAACACAATGCAACCCAGCGTCCCTGCACATATTTGTAGTGAACAGGCATACACTACTTTTCTCAGTGTTCTCTCAGTTCAGCATGTGGGACCGACAGTGTCGCAGGGAGAAATGAGAGAAGCAAGATGTCCTTAGGGCCTCTTTCTACGTAAGATCTAAAAAATATTTTAAAAGGTAGGAAAACTGTATGTAGGGAAAGTATGGCCTTGAGATTAATGCAAATGGTAACATTGTGGCAACTTTGGAAACTTTAGATCTAAAATGCAAGTACTTCTGCAATGCTGAACAACTTGTTTCATGCTTTTTCCTAGGAAAACCTACTTTGAGCACCCCACTTGGGCACAATTCAGAGGCCTGAGGTTAAGAGGCCAAGCCCTAAGAGACCCAGCAGATGCAGAGCAGAGATGTACAATGTGCTTACATCCACATGGACAGTAAACACATCCCACCTCACGTACTGTGGTACAGATCTCTCTTTCAGAACTAACCCTGGCACCTGCTTTCTTCTTCATTTTGTCAGGCTTTTCGATAAGGATTACACAAAAAATGTGGGGGAGAAAAACAATAAGAACCCAAGAAGCCTCACCATCAAGCCTGGCAAGTGCACACACAAGCCCAAATATCTCCTAAAGTCAGCTTCTCCAAGCATTGCCGGTGCTGGCATCTAGCTGATCTAACACGAGAGTTGTAATGCTGCAGAGACCACTATTGTTCTACACGTAGATCCAACATTTCTCAGCTCCTCCTTCCAGGGTATATTAAAGAGGTACAGGAGGAAATAGAAGAGCTATCCCATAAAATGCAGTATTGACTTTTCTATGTGAGGAAAGAGACTCTCAGTGAAAAATATCTCTTTGCTCCTCTACCTCATGAGAGAAGAAAAGCCTCAAAAAAGACATTAATCTCCAAAACCACGAAACACTGCACAATTTTGCTGCAGTCAGTGCTTCTGGCATACGTTGACACTATATAACTGAAAAAGCATCACGTAGTATTCATACTTCAGGTATTCTCAAAAAAAGAAAAAAAAAATTTTTCCTCAAAACTTCTTAATCACTACATTTACCAACAAACAGTGAATGAAACCAGTGGAGGATTTTAAAGTAGAACAAACTCCTCTAGCTACTCTTTAAGATCACAGAAAATAGAGCAAACCAACTCATTACAATGTTCAGGTAAAAACTCACTAAGTGTTAAAAGGGTGACATTTTCTTATTCCTATATTACATATTAGCTTTGTAAGATCTTGACCATTAATTCTACATGAAATTGTAACACCCTATTAAAACTGAACATTTCTGACAGTAAAGACTGATAGTATTTTTAAGGATCTTAAAGGAAGAGATGAAATATTACTGTAGTTCACAGTGACAAGATAATAGTTATAAAATAATTTCAGAAAAAAAAATAGGACTTGAATGCTTTTGGACAGTTGTTGCTTTATGTACATATTACCCAATATGTTGGTTTTAAAAAAAGTCTTCCCCCGAGATGTGTCACCACATCAATCTGCAAAATAAATAGCTTGTAAAATTCTACCCATCAGAAATAGAATATTGTAAAATGTATAATCCTATTCCCAGATCTTTCTTTGCACTGAAAACAACATATTCTATCAAATCTCCTTCTATCCAATGTTTTAAAAGAACCAATAGAAAATTACTGGACACAAAGCTTGCTCAGTTTTCCTAGAAAATTAAGACTAATACCAGACCTACTGCCAAATCTGGCCTATTTAATAGTTTCATCAGAAACACTACATTAGATAAACACTGGAGCAGGGGCCCAGAGAGGTAGTGGAGCAAGTTGAAACATGATAGGACAAGACCCCGCGCAATCTGATCTATGTTGGTCTTGCTTTGAGCAGGAGTGGGGTGGCAGGGTGCCTGGACCTCCATGGGTCCCTGCCAACCTAAATGATTCTACGATCCTAAGAAAGCTTCTTCCAAGTTAGCATGAAAAGAAAAAAAGACAAAAAAAATCTGCTTCCTTTACTGTGCTTCTTTTTTGGAAGACAGTTAGAAGATCCAGTTACACATTCATGACTTTTTCTCTGTCACAAATGCATACAGCTTTGTGTTATCGAGCGGCAATTTGCTCTTCAGCTTTGCAGATTAACTACCCCGAAAAGCTAAATTTATTCTGATTCATCAAATGATATCCTGAACCTGTTGTTTCTGTG
Organism: Tetrax tetrax; assembly: GCA_009806455.1. Lineage (NCBI taxonomy): Eukaryota > Metazoa > Chordata > Aves > Otidiformes > Otididae > Tetrax > Tetrax tetrax. Next base: position 392,561 of record WHYT01017288.1, read on the forward strand.
AAGATCCTGTTGCAATATTTTGAAGAAAGATATTCCCATTAGCTTCACACTATTTCTCCTCTTAAGAGCCTTTTGTCCTTCTCACCAGATACAGGGAAAAAGAAGTCAGGACAAAAGCCACTGTTCAAACAATAATTTATTAACAACTGACAACAGCCTTCCTAAATTACAAATAACGCTGGTTTGCTCAAACAGTAGTTCCAAAGAGTCAACCCCAAGCTCACCTTTGTGGTTCTCTCCATTTCCTCTGTGACTTCAGCAGTGCTGTCTTACATATTCATTATTTCCATTGCAAGCAAGGCTAATATTAGCTTTTATGGATCTACAAACCAGAGCGAAATTTCTCAGATTGCTGGTGATCTAATAGCATCTTCTTTGTTGTCATCACTGAAGAGTATATATAGCACACTGTCGCAACAAAGGTTCAAAAGCTAACTAGCAACAACTGGCACTCTCTACATGTTACAAAAGTTGCTAGATTAAGGAAGAAGCTTATCACATATTATAAACATGTATTAATGATGCACTTAAGATTACATATTGATTAACACATGTATATAACACAAGGAAAGTTACTATTTAAATTCTATCTTATGTGATTAGGATTTAAGACAAAGTTTCTAGTAAGGTAAGATCAATGGTTTTCTATGTTCAGAAGCCCTCAAACCATCAATGTACGTTCAATGAAACATACTGAAAATGGAAAATTTAGAAGTTGTTTCAAGTAAAATTATTTTATATCCAATAAATAAAATGTATAAATTTACACAAGCAAAACTCTCTTTTTCCATGTTTATTGAAATTGGTCCATAGTGTAACAAAATACAGGATCTATGCTCAATTGAGGCACACCAATCCAAATCTTACAAAGACTCAGGCAAGACATGTGCCCAACTCTGTGAATATGTCCTAATAAAACAGGAGAAGAAAGTATGATGCTGTCAAAGCAAACTACTATTAAATGTGTAGCATTTAAGTGAGACTGTACTGTTGAGTAAAAATAAGGGTCTTCAAAAATGCTGAGGATCTTAAAATAACCTTTGCTAGGCACAGTGCCTATTTACAGCATAACTGAAGCAAGGTCCAATCTCAAAATACTACAGAAGACCCAAAGATACTTGAATGATCTTTATCAACAAAACAGCTCAGTTACTACATGAAAAGGGAAAGCATAAGGACCCATAACAGGAAATAAATCTGTTTTAAAATATAAATCTTGTAAGCACAAGCTTTTATATCCAACAAACAACACATAACTGTGAGAAGATCTATTAACACTGCAAGATCTGTAGACATTTTAAAGTCGTTTGGTTTTCTTTTTTATTTTAAGGTACTACAAAGCATTCATTTATTAATGAACACATTGTGCTAAATAAATACATAAATAAATAAATAGCCTGCTTGCAATAAGAGGCATTTAAAATATTCAACATATCAGGAATAGAAGTCTGAAAATAGTTCTCATGTTTTTGCTTGTTCTTAAAATGGGAATTCAAATGCCTTAAGGTTTTGGTGAAAAGTCCCAGTAATGACTAAAAAATGATCCATACTGTCCCTCTCCTACCCCATTCATACAAGCTGGCTCATAGTGCTGTCATATCAACCTCAACAAACATTCTTCTGCCAATTATAGTCTAGCCTAAAATAAGAAATTAAATCATATTTCCTTTTCCCTCACCTCCTATTTCAAGGTATTTTTATCAGTGAGAAGTTGTACTTTCTGGACTTTTAGTTAATACGAAGAAAAAAGAAGTTCTCTGACTAAAAAAAAACCTCAAGTGACTTGCTTCCAAATCAGATTTGTACTGTCCCCTCTCAAGACACCTACTTACATGAAATCTCTTATAGTTTCTCTGCCTGTATAAAATGCAGATGCCACTGCACATCAGGCCTGTGTTTGCCTCTTCGCACAGACAGTCCAAAACACTTTTCCTGATCCGTTTCAACTTGAAATGTTGTCAATATATGGATTGTCTTGCTTTCTAATTCAGTGAAAAATCTAGTTTTCCATTAGTCTCTGCCTTTCTAATTTTCAATACAGCTTTACTAAATGTAATTATTAAAGGCAGATTCAAGAAAGCAATTACTGAGCTACTGGTTTGTATCTCTGAAGTCTTAATAAGGAACAAGAAGTTGAAGTGACAGAAACACTGCAAAATCTGTAACTGGAAAAAAATCTGGCTATGTGTTTACTTTAATATATACAATACATAGAGAGAAAAACCAGAATGGTATGGAAAATTGCTATGATCAGTGCATGTTTGGGGCAACCACACAACTAACTCCCTGTTACCACAAATGAGTTTTCATCTTTGTATCACTGTGCAGTGTATTTAGGACTGCAAGTATATTTCAGAACTGTTGCAGAAATAGCTCTAGGAAGAGTATTTGAAATACCATACCAAGAGTGGGATTGTGAACAACGGGAAAGCGACATTGTATTCTGGATTTCACAACATTTGGCAGGGTTATACTGGACTATGAAATATCTAATCTCACTTGTCAGTACTACCAGCCAAGTAGTCAAAGTAAAATAAAGCTGATTTTTAAAAAAAATATTTAATAAATAAAAAATATGCAGTAGATTGCTTTAAACCTAAAAAGTATCCTAAAGCACAAGAGAGCACTAAGTTGTAGCAGAGTCCTCTTGCTAGCTTCTAGAGAATGTCAATAACCATTCTCAAGGTATTTGAATCCAGACACATAAGATTGCAGCTAGAATATTTTTCCTTCTGTCAACCATGTCCCTTTCTCTTCCACAAAAAAGTGGGTAACATCCTGGTCATAACGAAGTCTGCAAAAAAAGTCCCACTTAAAAGCCACAACTTGACCCCACTCTGTTTTTGTGACAATTATTCTACTCACACTAGCATCGTTGTAAAATAATTTTCATCATTTTATGTATCATAAAGAGTGACAACGTTTCTCACGTGCAATGCAACAATACTGGCCCTGAGTGAGTTCATAAGCCAAATTAGAAATCAACTCAAAATAATTTTCTGATTTAAAATAAAACACAGAGCTTTCCGGCAGCCTCCCTTTCATCACAATAGTTCATCATACACACTAAACTAATTCAAGTGTGCTAGTAGAGTAGCAATTAATGACTTCACATTACCTACTTCACTTTCCAGCGTACTCATTACAAATATGTAATGGCAGATGAGCACCTTAGCCATTCCTTGTATATAACACGAAGTTAAGTCACATCAAATATTTAACATGAAAGGGAGAGGTAAGACCTGATGTCTGAGAAAACAGGGAATATAGTTAATTTAGAGTGGTTTTGATTGGCTATTATTAACCAAGATTCACGTCCCCCTCAACAAACCTGGTCAAAGTTTTCCAGCTGAGGACAACTATTGTTTGAAAGCCCTGTAGAAAACCCATTAGAGTTGTGGAGGTAACAGTAACCCAAGAGTCCAAATTGAGGACTATAGAAGTCAATGGGAATTTTGACTCCTGCTCTGAGATCAGGCCTTTCACCTGAGACATCCTGGTACACATGGCCAGTACGGCAAGTGACCAGTGAAGATCAAATCTCCAGTACGTAAGCACTGGCCATGTAGTACACAACCGAAGCCTGCCGCAGTGGAAGCACTGTACCAAATCTGAGGGCTCTTGAGCTTTTCTTCATACAAATCGCTTCAGTGTAATAGGTGAGAACATTAAAGCACAATATTTTTAAGGCAGTGAAGGCTCAACTGGATATGATAGATAGGCAGCTTCATTACATACCTGATTACACAGGCACGTGCCATCACACAAAGCTAACACCTCTATCTTTTCAGTAGTTTTGCCAGCATCCAGGAGAGAAGGGTGGAGGGCAACCTGGTATCAGTGAGATTGCTATTACAAGTAGGCTAGAGTACAGATCTCTCTGTTAATACACAGCAAGAGTCACTTCAGATTACCAAAACCACAAAGTTTTTAGAAACAGATTTAATTTTACTAATGTATTTACCTTCTCTTCAAAATCACTACTTCCACATTTTCCTTCTTACGTGGTAGCAAATATGGTAAAGATGTCTATGCTGCATAGGAAGGATTAAACCAACCCTCCAGACAAAAAAAACCCAAAACCAAATAACATGCTCTTGTTCAAACAGCTTAAATGTTTATCTAACCCAAACCATCTATTACAGAAATCTCCCCTCCTCCTAGAAAATTGTGGCCTGCAACTTGTGTTGTAAACTCCTGACAAAAATGGAGCAAGAGTCTGTTCCACAGCGTAAGACTCGTAATATCGCAACTGTAAATTAAACTCTGAATAGTACCAAGCTCTCTTCCCTTTGTACTAACTTCTAGGCAGTTGATCCTCATTGGAATAATGAAGTATAACAAAAAAAAAAAAAAAATTGAATGAGAAAAATAGTGCATATTTCAGCTACAATGCCCCACTATGGAATATAACTCTCTTCTTCTTTACTCCTCTATTGTCAATTTTAAAGGATTTTTTAAGCTTCAACTGAAAAAAAACCCCAACCAACCAAAATCCCTCAATTTTTTGGTTCTGTGGTGAAATACTGAAGAAGTGAATTCTCTGATGCTTTGAAAGGGTATGCTAGCATGAGCAGACACTTTACACATTGTATGCTGCTCAGGAGAACATTTTCAATATTTATTTAATCTTCCTTCATTTCAACAGCAAGTAGGACTCAAGATTTAGTATAAAAAGACAAGAACAAAATAACAGCTAACTTCTAAGTGGGCCATTTAAATCACTGTGTTCAATGCTGTCCTGTAATATAAAAAGCCTTTTTTTCTCTCTTAGGTCTTTCTGAATGATTTGACTTGTACAAGCCACAGTCGTTTTGTTCTATGCTTATGGAAAATGAAAAATCTTGTCTGTAGCAATATCAAATCATTTATACAGCATAGACATCAGCTGTCATTCTGTCTATCCCAGCAGTACACCCTCTCCTACACTTCTCTCCTTCGTCTAGGTGAGCTGTCAAGTTTCTAGTTTCTGACGTGTATTTACATCATTCAATGACATCTGACAGTAGCGAAAGGCCACAGAAAACTGCTTATTGATCAGAGCAAAACTAGTTGACGGAACAGATGAGGTTGTATCACAGAAATGCAGCCACACTCAGGTGATGACATTTTGCTCCCTTGTATACAAGTGCCTAATGGAATACAACTTCATTATATCATGCCACTAGTGCTTAAAGAATTGCACAGTTCTCATGAGTGTTTTGTCTATGTGGTGATGAGGACAATCTATTTGTACTGGTACCAATGTATTACTAACCTGTTCTGCTCATGAACACTTGCAAACTACCAGCCAACGTGTCCTGACGAATATACTAAGAGACACTGAAGACTCAATCTTGCCAAAATCTAATTGAGCTGACCTTTTAAAAAAAGATGGAATTACCATTTAGGGAGCCAGATCTACTTGAGATTTAGTTCTGTAGAATACTGTGCTGTTTAGTAAAGACCTTTTAAATGACCGTTTTTATGCTTGGGACTGGTACACTTTCCCAATGGAAGCGATAACTGATCATTAGTATTTCAGAGGTTATTATATCAACTTGCATGAGAGTCTTTCAAACTATATTGATTTAAAGGTTGAAGAGTTCTTGGGCAGAGGCTCTCTATACAAACTCTCCTGCAGCTAAAATATTTTCTTATTTTTATTAGTTCCTTTTTGTTATCTTGAGTAAAAAACCACATAAATGTAAACTCATTTCCCACAGAGTAACCTGTAAGGATATAATTACAGTATACAACCATTCCTTACAGAACCTACGTTTCCATTAGCAGTCCAACTGGAAAACTCAAACGAGTTTTAGCACAAAGTAAACTGCAGTGATTCAAAAAAGCCAGCACATTACAACATGTACCTGAATAACTTGAAATCATGAAACTTCTAGAGGTACACTGATCTAAGTACAGATGTCAGAAGAACTTGCTTTCCATTTCATATCTTACAGTAGACAGGAGCAAGTAGTCTTTGTTTCAAAGAAAAAAAAGCCAGAAGGGGAAAAGATGCCAATGGTACAAAAGCAGCTCTTCACAATGGGTAAGTGTTGCTCAGCCTTTCTAAGTTTAGCCTCACATTCAGGTTAACTACTTATAATTGAAAACAATTTTCAGATTCAAAACAAAACTACTGGCCACTTCAGACACTCACAAAATTATTCTCATTTTAAGGGGAAAGAGATAAATACTTATTTCTCAGAGAAGGCACTTCCTATCCCTTGACTTAGACATGCAGTATGGGATCAGGGGTTGACTAAATACAAGTACTACGTAACCAGAGAAATCCAAGCTTTAAAGTAACAGAGAAATGTAAGCGAATAATGCCATAAACAAGCAGAGCACATCTTCTGCTATTTCTCAGTAGAAACAACATGGACGATCCTATACATGACTTATTAACAGGAAAAAGATGACAGGAGTCTTGCTATTTTCAGGTCATTTGTATCACTGAAACTTCTTTCAGACAAAAAGAATAACTGTTAGAAGTGTCTTGTTCTTTTCTTGGTGTTCTTGTAACATGCTGCAAGAAATCTAGGAGAATTTTGCTTTCAGACTGAAAAAATGCTTGGGGTAACCTGAGATTTTCAGAGGTCATCTGGCTAAGTTTAGATCGAATTTTAGGTACAGAGCAATTACTTTTCCCACTCTAATAAAGCTTCCTAGTTTCTACTCCAAAGGAAAAAAAAAAAAGAAGTGGCACAACAGTTACCAGACTGAATTTATTCTAACCCTGGGAAAACACTTGGTTTTGCTTTGTTTTTTTTTTCTCAGAAGTAGATGAATTGATCTCACTGAAACTTAAGAATTTCAGTGTGGACTAATTACTTGTGATGGAAAATTTCAGCCCAGAAGCCGATATTTATAATGATTCAGAAAAATGAAACCAAGGACTTAATCTTACCAAAGGACTTTCAAATGTATCTTCAATATTTTTCCACAGATAGCTCAGTGTACATCTAACAGAAACTGTGCTACCTCAGATATTATGGTTAGCTGTCAGCATTTGTTTGCACATACACAAAAACATGCATTTTTTATATGTGCAGATCTAAGAGGAAAACGGAAGATAAAAAAACAGTCACACATTCAATGTATGTGATGCCAAATGTCTGAAAAATAAATGCTCTGTAATCTTCTTGAAGTAAGTGGGAAGGGAAGAGGAAGTACTCCAGACAACGGGCAGTATAGATAGGATGCTATTTTATGTATATTCAAGAAACTTATTTTAGCACTGACTTTTTTTTTTTTAAAAGAAAGAAAACAAAGACAAAGAAATCTTCTGCATTCTGCCATAAAATCCTTTCTACATAATCTTTTATTCCTAAGAACTCAAAATTATCAGGAAGAATATCTTTAGACAAGAAGTTGCAGACAAATTACATTTTAGCCTTTCCAAGTCTGGTTCTTGTACTTTATGGTTATAAAGAAAACAGGAAATTCTCTTCATCTCAGTTGTCTGATATATATAAATATCTGGGCTCAAAGCCTTGACACTGATACTGATGATGGCAGCAATTCCTAACGAATTATGAAAAAAAAAAAAAATCCAAGTGGAACCTACTTTTAAATTAACCCAGGATCTAAAACTATTTGATTTATTTCAAGTGCAAAGCATCTATCCAAAGCACAAGAAATGTATCTTTTCATAAAATGAAGTTAATCTATTTTGAGTGACCCTAAAAATCAAGGATACGTTACTCAGTATTAATCATTCCCAATTTTTGCTGGACATACCTTGGAGTGAGTTTTCTTAGGAAAACCAAGAAGCCATACATGTCCACTGTCACAGAACAGAAGCTAAGAAGACTGGAAACAGAGACTGTATGACAGGCTGCTGACATATGGATACATAGAGGACGTGCAGAATTTGAAAGTGAGTTAAACATACTTTGCTCTTTCAGTCTTTAGATAACATAAAATTACTTTCATATCTGATAATGTTACTACTTAATTCCTTTTAGATTTAGCTTCTATTTTCCTAAAGTAGATCTTAACTGCAGCATGCAATAATCTAAATGACTTCCTCATACTTAGGACATTATTTTAATATTCCTTTATTTCATAACAGGAAAACATACACTACAGGCACTTCTTTCCATTTTAGAAGAGACAGAAGACTTTTTCTCCCCTGTGAATAATTCAACAGAACGCCTACATCATTGCATGTGACTTCAAAAGAATAGAAACTGACTCTTTATGACAGGGATATATGAACTGGTTAAATGCCCAAGCCATTGCTCAAAGCATGCCTGTAGCAGTATCATTGCTTCTTTCTAGACAGGCACACTAAGCTGAAGCAATAACTTTTCTGTTTTGCTAGTTAAACCCAATGGGGTTAAAGTCTAAGTCAAAAGAAAAACTAGTATTTAGATTCATTATGCATCAGAGGCATCTTTTTTTATTAGTGTAGATGTATAGATTTTAGTGCCATAGGCTGTTGTCTTATAAAAGGTTTACAAACCAAGAACCTAACATTTTTAAAAGGAATCCTGAAAGACTAAGAAAAATAAATGCATGTTGTCACAAACACAATGTTTACTAATTTGCAGCAATTTACAGTTCTCTCTCTGCTATGTTAAATCCCAAAGCATGAGACACTACAACCTCCACTAGATAACCAGATCTTTCATTGGAAAACACATCACTTAAGACGGCTCCTTTGAGCAGGTGCTCATCTTTGCACTGAAGGCACATTGTTCAAAAGGGTCCCGCACTGAGGGTCTATGACTGCTCCGGCAGTACACTTCCATTCCACTTTTTGCTCCCTCTTCCAGCTGGGGTCTTCTTATCCTACTCCTTGGCAAAATGACCGATTTGTGTTCTGTAAAAAGTTCATCTACAAGCAGTAACTTCCAAAACTAGTACGACATTTACTACCGTACATTGTAACAGCAAATCTTTTCACCCTAAGTGGCTCAACTGTTATCAGCCCTCAGTTATAGTACTTACTCTTTGACTCTGTAAACTGCCTTTCTTTTTAAATTTTTTATTAATTTTTACTTTTAAAAAGTTTTTTTTTATGTTAAGTACAAGTATACTTGAGATGAGTTTAAAAAAAGTAAATCACTACATCTAAATGGAATCAAAATTTATAATGTGTGTGCAGAAAAGCAGTACACAAAGAAAAAAAAGAATCACATGTTCATCTAAAACCACAGAAACATTGTTTCAGTCAATAAAGTGATAAAATATTTTTATCTTCTCAGATCCTGGAACCTGGACCCTTTATCTGGTCTGAATACACAAATTTTGTGATGTTGTCAATGTACTTCAAAAACCATTCTCTGGATATATTTTGAAGAGTGATAAGGGTATGTTTCCCCCATGGATGAAGAAGCAAAAGTATTTCAGTTGGTTTTTTTTCCTGGTATCTCGTTCATTAAGTCACTGTTTGAAAGTATAGTTCAGTATGCAGACTTTTTATCACATCCCTAACTCATATCAAATCCCTGAACTTTCCTGGAAAGCCTTATTTCTATCTACATTGGAACAGATAGCTTTTTTTTTTTTAAGAAAAAAATTGCAAAAAACAATACAATTAATCACTAAGTAATACAATAATCATTTTCCCTAACCAAATATTCCCTTTTAAAATAAACACTACAATTTCCCAGTTACCACTACTCAATTATCTTTAACCACCAGAATAAATCATACATAGGTCATGTTAAGTAGTATGTGCTATGCTAACTATTAGTATTACCTAACTGACATTAATAGTCTCAGCTGCTACCACATCAGCAACACATCATTAACTTGAGCCACTGCAGAATTTTGCTACATACTGATCAACTGAAGAGGTGGAAATAGTCACATGTTAAATCTTTTAAAGTTTTGATAAGCATAACAGAATATAAAAGTGTATTTTAAATTAATAGAGTGCAAGCTTTTGTTTCAAAGATCAGTTTTGAAGAAACAAAGGCTATACAGAAAGATGCTAAAATATTTTAGGCTTAGATGGCCACAATAACTAGTATACCTGGGGGGAGGGAATCAAGAGAAGCTGTGATTCACCAGTATCACAGAAATTAATCATTTTATCCTTACAGGCAGCCTCTGAAGTAAAGACTATGAGTACTACAAATACGCTCTTACTTTCTACCTCAGTTTCACCTGACTCTACATTGTTCTCCATGCTTTTCTGAATCAAACTATCAGACCACTGTGACTTGCCTGAGTCAGAAACTGAAATCTCAGATCCTGGATTTTAGCTAGGGTACCAGACTGGACTGTTTTTTTCCTGGAAAACAGGGTTTTCTTCACAGACCATTTACAATGAAGATTCTCAATGGCTTTAAAATGTTTTTAATACAAGGCTAAAGATCCATGTGAGCTCCTGAAAGCAAAACTGTGGTACAGAATAACGTGTACAGAAACTACTGCACTAAGTGTGGAAGAGGAGATCACGGGAATTATATGAAAATAAACAGCATAGCTAATTCAATCTAATTATGTGCAATTCACCTCTCATTAAGAAATCTCAGTAATGAAAGTATTACAAACAACAAATCTCAGCCTTCATCTTTAATTTAAAACTGGATAAAAGTCCCATCCAAGAAAGTATTAAGATGCTCATGTCCTTTCATCTTTCTTCAACCTTATATGGAAAACATTTCAAATCCTAAGATATAGATTTTAAAGAAGGGCAGAAGGGAAAGAGGTATTTCACAACATTGCCACTACAGAAAAACTGGAGACAGATGGATCTTATATATTGGTTCGAAGTGACCACATTGATTATCAACTAGTTGCACGATTAACCACTCGACTTAGAAGAGCAGGATGTTATCAGCCATCTTTCATTTAGCAGATGCACATTTTAGAAGGAAAAATATGCTTGGTATCTTTCTGGTAGACTTGTTAATATGTCCTTAAAGTTTGTTTTCCAAGTGAAATGGAAGAAAACATTACTGAAGCACTTACATGGCCCATTGATCTGCCTCACCAGACTTTCCAGCCTCTTTTATTGTGTTAGGGCATGGAAATACAGCAGCTCCAACCAGAACCATTTTCTTTTCAGCACACTCTGTTTTTCAGTGAACAGTGAAGACTCTTTCAAAGCCAGACCCTCCTAAAACTGTATCATTAGACACCCAGTCTCTGACATATCCATGCTTTGCAGTTAACTTATAAAATGTTAACTACTATATATGTTTTGTACAGATACTCCAAACTCAAAGACGATAGAATAATATAATAAATAATGAGTACAATTCTTCTCTAGGATATATTATTTTCAAGTGTGCTAGTATACACAATTAAAAAAAAATAATTAAAATTATGTACGTATCTCCTAAATTCAATGCAGAGAGTGACCCCTACTGGTCTGCTAGGCACTCCAGCAAAGATACAAACCGATAAAAACCATCACTCCAAGGAGTGAGCTTGAGCTAACTTACATGGACAATCCTCAGATAAAGAGCATGCATACCCTCTTCGAGTTACAGAACGACTAATACTAGTAACTCAGGAGAGGCAAAAATAGTCCAGTGCTTTCTATGGACTTCATTCTTCCTGTGATTATACATTCATTCTTCTTGTGATTATAAAAACCAAAATAATCAAGCAAATGCCTTATAAAGAACACTTACCATATACCAGCATCTATAGCTGAGAGCCACATTATTATGAAGAACTTAATTTTTTTCCAAAAATCGTCTTAAAAAACAGCCAGGAGAAACTTCAGTCTACTAGACGTTTTAAATGACAAAAATGTATACTTCCTGTACTTTCCCAATTAAAAATAAATAGTAATTACAACAATAAGTCCCTATGAATCAGACTGTGCTTGCTACACTTTTATTTTGTACATAAAAATCAAGGCCACAGAAGTATCTCTATTTGTTTAAATACTATCTGCTGTACTACACAACTAATAATCCAGGTAACTAATAATGAGCTCTGTAATACACACAATTTATCGCCTAATACACTATTTTATTAATTTAAAAAACTAATGTTGTAGGAGAATCAGTTCAAGATCTTAACACTAATATGAGTACACTTACAGATTACACACAAACACATGTGTGTTTACTTATGTGTGAAATCAGTACCCAGCTAGGATCAACAACAACTAGAAAACAGCAAAGTTTATGCTAAGTGTGATTTCTAAGTGCATTTTTTAATAACACACATATGATTACAACATAAACTATGCAGGAGATTGACCAAACAGAACAAACATTTGCCTCTGACTTCATTGCGGCCAGGATTAATTCCAAGAATCTAGCAGGAGAAAGCAGTGCTAATTCCCACTCATGAAGAAAACCTTTGCTTAGAAAGCTTAAAGAAGAGAAATAGAAATCCAGCCTTCTCTCTCTGCTTCAAAATCCCTGCAAATTAAAGGGAATATTCTGTAGTGACTGTAAGTTTCCACTGCATCTAAACCAAGTCAGTCCAGTGTGGCTCAATATCTGCTCATACTGGGACCCTACAAAAGATATTCCTTGTCCCAGCTGCTCAGGAGTAGCTGGAACCCAAAGGCAGAACCTGGACCTCCAAGCTTCTCAGAGGTCACCAGCAGAGCGGCCTGAGCCCCACCTCTTACTTCTGACCACTACTCAAAGTTCTTGCAGCGAATAATTACAGCCAAAAGTCATTTTTAAAATGCATTCAACCAGTTCTAACTTAGCCAAATCCCTAGAGCCTTCAACAGGGGCTCAACATTTTATGGAGATTTTATTTTTGGGAGCCGTATTTAAATATTTACAATGTTACACAAAGAAGAATAAAAGAAAAAAACAGTGACATGCTATAAAACATTTAAGAAGCCTGTAGCTCGGCTTTTTTTTTTTTCCCAAAACTATACAGTGAATTTTGCTATTGTTTTCAGTGAAATACAGAGTACTACAACATCCACTGTAAAAGTATAAATTTAGACATTATTACATCAAAAAAAATACAACAAAAGAACACTGAGGTTAAAAGTCAAGCACTACAAAGTCAGAGAATTCAAGAAATAATGCTGTCCATGTACAACTTAATCAATCCCTTCAGGCTTAATGCCTCACGAGATAATTAAAAACTTATTTCTCAAGATCTTGGCACTATTCAGTGAGCAACCGTTCTAGCATTGTTGTGGTTGGTCTTGCTCATGTTTGATCGCAGGCCATGTAACTGCTGTCTAAACTCAGAACTGAACCGAACACCAAGCTGAGTAGTGCAGCTGATTTGCCTGAGGGATGAGATGCCATCCAGAGCGACCTGAACAGGCTTGAGAGGTGGGCCCGTGTGAAACTCATGAAGTTCAACAAGGCGAAGTGCAAGATCCTGCACCTGGGTCAGGGCAATCACCAGTACGAATACAGGCTGGAGGATGAGTGGATTGAGAGCAGCCCTGCCAAGGAGGAATGGGGACACCACTGGATGAAAAGCTGGACATGAGTCGAAAATGTGCGCTGGCAGGCCAGAAGGCCAACTGCATCCTGGGCTGCATCAAAAGAAGCGTAGCCAGCAGGCTGAGGGAGGTGACTCTGACCCTCTACTCTGATGATCCAGCATTAAGGCCTCCAAAAGGCTGACAGCCAATGTATGTCAGCCATCAGACAGGTTACCTGGCTATTAACTTGTCTTCCCTGGGGAATGATAAATTAGTCCCCAGTGTTCTTCCGCGGGTCTGCTCATGATTTGTAAATGGAATAACGTTTTACTGTCTACAAAATAGAAATAAAGAACTGCTGTAAGGCAGAAGGTAAAAATGGGTTTGTAACCGCGCACTGAGTAGATGTTGACTCATGTTGAGTACTTATCACACTGCCCACCATAACATCACCCTGCTACCTTAAGAAATACAGAAATTGTCTACCTGAGCCACAAGGAATGAAAATTTTTCACTGTAATCATAATCCTTGTTAGCAATCATGATTCTTGCATGCTAGGGATTTTAAAATCTGTTAGCAACAAACATCCTGCTAAAGCCAAGGACAGCAGTGAAATACAAGGGATTTATACTTAGTATTCAAGACAGAGGCACATCACCATACTGCTGTACACCCAGTATTTTGCACCAAGCCTTCTGTTTTAAGGTTTTATTCTTGCAGGAGCTGTAGAAGATTCTTTGACCATTTCTTTGGTGTTAAGGGAAAAAAGCTATACCTAAACATGAGCAACAAACAAATTACATTCAGGAATTAAGTGAAGCTAAACTATCTGTGGAAGTCTAAGACGAGCAAGAGAGGACTAGAGTGGCAGGCTGATGGTAGAGCATTATTGTGTTGTATCGCCTTCCTCTGTCTGGAACTTCTGGCAAAGTACACGATCTGGAACGCACAGAGCATGTCAGTGTCCAACAAAAAGCACACAGGAGCAAGCACACAAGAACATTATTGAAAGTCATCACATCATGTTTCCTGCATCAGAGCAGAGACAAGGTCAGCATTATCAGTGAACATGCAAGAAATATCAGGAAAAGGAGATGACACTGATCTTTGAGCACTGACAAGCAGCAGCTCTTCCCACAAAGTTAAAAATACATGCCTGACTAATTAATTAACCAAATCCAAGACTAGGTGCTATCTACAGTAAGTTCTGCAGATAAAAGTACGTAACTTGCCAACAATGGTTGCAACAATACCCTAAAAATCCCCCTGAAATACTCTTTTAAAAAATATGATTCTTTGATCAGTGCCTGAAAATATCTGGGAGTAAGCGGCACAAACCACTTGGTCTAGTAAATCTGAAGAGCCTTCTAACTTTCCAGACTTTGTACAGTCTACCTGCATGCCTCTTCAGATGAGATAGGATTGAGTTGGGACATGTCTGTGGTTTTCAGGTGTTAAAACTGAGAATGGCTCCTGCATGGCTTTCCCATCCTACAAAAATGTGTCTGTCTCCTTTTTTAACAGACAGATGAGGGCAAAGGGCTGGATGGGGACTGGAGACGCAGAGCTCTGATCAGGACTCCTGTCATTCCTGTCGCTGTGCTGCTTTCTGCTTCACAGCTAAGCCACCAATCTAGTCACCTCTTAATAACTCATCCATCTAATAATTTAAACATTTAGAAAGCTTTGATTTTATGGCAGATCATAGAATCATAGAATCATAGAATGGCTAGAGTTGGAAGGGACCTTCAAAGGTCATCTAGTCGAACCCCCCTGCAAGGAGCAGGGACATCCCTGACTAGATCAGGTTGCTCAGAGCCTCATCCAGCCTGGCCTTGAACGTTTCCAGGGACGGGGCATCCACCACCTCTCTGGGCAACCTGTTCCAGTGCTCTACAACTCGCATTGTGAAAAATTTTTTTCTAATACGTAATCTAAATCTACCTCCCTCTAATTTAAACCCATTACCCCTTGTCCTATCACAACAGGCCCTACTGAACAGCCTCTCCCCATCTTTCCTGTAGGCCCCCTTGAGGTACTGGAAGACCGCTATCAGGTCTCCCCGGACCCTCCTCTTCTCTAGGCTGAACAGCCCCAACTCTCTAGGCCTGTCCTCATAGGAGAGGTGCTCCAGCCCTCTGATCATCTTCGTGGCCCTCCTCTGGACCTTCTCCAACTGGTCCATGTCCTTCTTATGTTGGGGACTCCAGAACTGGACGCAGTACTCCAGGTGGGGTCTCACTAAGGCAGAGTAGAGGGGCAGAATCACCTCCCTCGACCTGCTGGCCATGCTCCTCTTAATGCAGCCCAGGATGCCGTTGGCCTTCTGGGCTGCAACGGTGCATTGCCGGCCCATGTTGAGCCTCTCGTTCACCAGCACTCCCAAGTCTTTCTCCTCAGGGCTGCTCTCAATCCATTCTCCGCCCAATCTGTATTTGTGCCTGGGATTGCCAGGACCCAGGTGCAGGACCTTGCACTTGGCCTGGTTGAACTTCATGAGGTTGGCATGGGCCCACCTCTCCGGCCTGTCCAGGTCCCTCTAGATGGCATCCCTCCCTTCCAGCGTGTCGACAGCACCACACAGCTTGGTGTCATCGGCAAACTTGCTGAGAGTGCACTCTATCCCACTGCCCATGTCGCTGACAAAGATGTTGAACAGGGCCGGGCCCAACATGGACCCCTGAGGGACGCCACTGGTGACCGGTCTCCACTTGGACACTGAGCCGTTGACCACCACTCTCTGAGTGCGGCCATCCAGCCAACTCCTTACCCACCGAGTGGTCCATCCATCGAACCCATGCCTCTCTAGTTTAGAGAGAAGGATGTCGTGCAGGACAGTGTCAAA
>WHYT01017288.1:420371-435853 GCA_009806455.1 Tetrax tetrax
CTCCTCAGGGCTGCTCTCAATCCATTCTCCGCCCAGCCTGTATTTGTGCCTGGGATTGCCGTGACCCAGGTGCAGGACCTTGCACTTGGCCTGGTTGAACTTCATGAGGTTGGCACGGGCCCACCTCTCCAGCCTGTCCAGGTCCCTCTGGATGGCATCCCTCCCTTCTAGCGTGTCAACAGCACCACACAGCTTGGTGTCATCGGCGAACTTGCTGAGGGTGCACTCTATCCCACTGTCCACGTCGCTGACAAAGATGTTGAACAGGGCCGGGCCCAACATGGACCCCTGAGGGACGCCACTGGTGACCGGTCTCCACTTGGACATTGAGCCGTTGACCACCACTCTCTGAGTGCGGCCATCCAGCCAACTCCTTACCCACCGAGTGGTCCATCCATCGAACCCATGCCTCTCTAGTTTAGAGAGAAGGATGTCGTGCAGGACAGTGTCAAATGCCTTGCACAAGTCCAGGTAGATGACATCCGTTGCCCGTCCCTTGTCCACCGATGCTGTCACCCTGTCATAGAAAGCCACCAAATTGGTCAGGCACAATCTGCCCTTGGTGAAGCCATGTTGGCTGTCACCAACCACCTCCTTGCTCTCCATGTGCCTTAGCATGGTTTCCAGGAGAAATACAGAAGGTTGTACTGACCACAGGACTTTGTTGGATTTATGTTTGCTTAGTGGCAACTGATTTATTTAGTACAAACCTTCAGTACAAACAAAACTTGTGTTAATAGCATGGTCACTGGATTCAACTAACTCGTGCTTTTCACAATCAACCATATTTTTTAACAAGAAAATAAGGCAGAGCTGTTTTACTGATGCACAAATAATAACCACATAAGCCAGCACATCACAAAAATCTACACTGTTTTAAGAAGTCATCCTATAAAAAACTCCACCAAGAAACAAAAGCAAAACATACTTTCAAAAGTTCTATATCAACTTTAAAAAGAAACTTCCCTTCATTCTTTTTACGTGAAACATTGAACAGTGAGTTCTGAGCCTAATCCAGAATTTCCCTGAGGAACTGTATTAACACAACAGTATTTTTCTGAGTATACTTAGAATAGAAAAGGAAAAAATGCATGCTCATTTTAACATTTTGCTTAGCTATGCAAAACAGCTAAGCAAATGTGGAAGCTACAGTGGGAAAGAAAGTGGCAGACTTGCAGAGTCTTGCTAGCGGGGTGCTCAGAGTTACACTGCTGTCAGAAATTCCCTAGGCAAAACTCAAAAGAAATAGTTCGTGCTGATGCATTTTTATAAATTCCTCAGAGATACCATAAATATTAATAAGAACATATTTTAAAACAGTCTGTTAAATATTAAGGCTTGTGCTTGTATGCCACACTAATGTACAACAATTGACTAAAAATCTGCTTTTCCCACAAGATTCACTAAACTTTTTTTTCTTGGCTTTCCAGAGAAATCCTTGTTAACTCAAACGAACATGTTCAAAATAACAAGATTCAATGATCTGGCAGTTTTTAGGAACAGATCACAGACATGGTTTTGAATGTTTCTTAGATGAAATCACTAACATTAACATCTTCACATTAATCGATTGGTGTCAGCAGAATTCTGGAGAGCTATGCTGCAGGCTCCAACACCAAAGTAGTAATCAATTAAGGAAGTCAGCTGAAAAAAATGATGCAAAGAGCAGAGTTGTCAATGGCAAAATAATCTCATCTCAGTAGTGTCAAAGGAAGAGTAAAAAAATGCCACATACTTACTTCATAATACAAGAAAACTATTCCAAACAAAGATTTAGTAACCCAATAATTGTCAATTTTAATTAATTTAATTAAAATTAAATTTAAATAAATTTTAAATTAATTTAATCCAATTGTCAACTATTGCAATTAAAATCCATGGAGAAATTCTTCAGGAATCTATACTCTAGACCATATTTATGTAATTTTATACAAGATACACCCAGTACAAAATGCAGAAGCTTTATTTTTTTCAGTATTAGATAACATACTTGCTAAAAAAATCCAGTGATTTTATTTAGAGAATACTAAAATTCCAAACAATTAATACAAATACCAATTTAAAAATATATACAATTTAGTCCCTGGAAATTAATTAGCATTTTTACACATCTTAGGCACTTTTCCTTTTCAAAAGGGATAAATAAAGCCACTGATTTTTGGCTATACGTTCCATCTGTAAACAACTGCTAAGCACAAATAACACTGCTTTGTTGAGCTGTTAAGTTCCTGAAGCTGCTGAGTTAGCAAGGACGTCCACAGTAGGGTGCTGAGAAGGGGAGCGTTAAATACCACTCAAAATAGGGTTCTCATTTCTCCATACTCTTTGTTTGGCTGTCACCATCATGAGGGCCTCTACCATGCTACATGCCATAGAAAGCTACCTGACACAATCTGTAGTGCATTCTTTACCTTCCACAAGCAAACCATCAGAATCTATTAAAATTACTTTACACTGATAGCACTAGAGACATGACAAATCACAGGCCAAGAGTCAGATACCAAAGAATGCTTCTCAGGGCATTGGGGCCAGGCCCATTTGCAAGCAAATGATATTGTGTGAAGCTGGCATGCTCAGTGCATGACAAACTGATGCAATTTCAGTACTGTCGGAGAAGCTGAGTGAGATTTCTCTGATGCTGGCTACAGTTAGTGTACAGAATTGTGCAGAGTTCCCAGATTTGAATCACTTGAGGCCCGAGAGGGCTTCACTTGACAAGCCACAAATAATTACACTACACTCTTTCTATTGTACTCTATTATTTTGCCTCTTATCTCTAGGCTTTGAGCACCCATGAACAAGCAAGGTCACTTCTATTTTGACCATGATGCAACAAAACATTGTTCTTTTGTGATATGATAAATAAAACACAGCCCTGCAGACTAAACATTTTTATCAGGTCTATTTTCCACTTTTATAAGCAACAATAACTTTGGGAGCTTGTTAGAAGAGCAGAGGTTGGAAACAACCATGCAGGCAAGTTCATGAGCTTTTCACTTAGGAGTGTGATACAGCTATCTCGTTATTGTAAAAACTCATTTGAGAAATAGGGCATTAAGTTCTTAGCCCTTAACAGATAACAGTTATATCTGTGATTACTTTAAGCAGGTTTTTACCCCCTTTCAAATCACCAATTTTTGACAATTTAGTTGGCGAGTAGCAAAAAATAGTTCTGAATGTGCAGCATGTTGCCAGTTCTTACCGAGACACCAAATACACTTCAGAACTAAAGTAACTGCATTTTCTTTATCAGTTTACAAAATGACTTAAACACTTAGGCAGCTAGGAAAATTTTGCATTAGCGGTATTATCCTGGCCACTGAATTTAAAAATTAGAGTAATGACATTCATAACATCCAGACTTAAAAAAAAAAAAAGGCAAAAGAGAAAGTAGTAGTGTTCATGGTTTAAGGAACTCACTTCTAATCACCTTTTCTTAGTTTACAGAATATTTGCCTTTCAGAAGAAACTCCCTTCCTTCTCCCATAGTCTAGGCAAAACTCAGGATTTTAATTTAGAGTTCTGTATTATAAACCACATGTTACCATTTTTTTTCAGACTTAAAACTATGTTAAGAAGGTTTATGAATCTGCAACTAGACACAAACCATCTAGTGGTAAAGGAAAAATTCAAATAGGAAGGCTAAATGCACCTAGAGAAAAAAAATTACTCTATCAAGTATCTTAAAACTCCGACTTCCATTAATGTATTCTCCTTATGTCTATTTTTCAGATAAATATATAGTAGCAAGTAGGCACCAAAAGATAAAGGGAAAATGTTAAAGGACTCTAAGTGCTGAACTTAGAGTATATTGTCCTACCTTGTCTCTAATTCAGGCCAACATAATGATTATCTTATTTGAAAGAAGACAATTACTCCTCAATAACACCACTAACAAGTTCTTACCAAGTTGTTTTAAAACACATCTAAAAACATCCTTTCCCTCTTCCCAGCTGGCACTAAGAATTTATGGCAAAACCTGGAAGTCTGATGTCATAATATTCCTGTCAAAGGATGGGAAAATCAAGACTACCAAATCAACATATTTGATATAAAGGACAAATATTAACAGGAAATAAGCAAACAAAAAAAAGCATACTCAGCTGTACTTCAGAACCTACTTGAGCTCTGTAATCTCTGAGTCAAACAGAAATTTTTAGAACATCCAGAGGAAATAGTGCAAAGATTGTACTCCTACCAATCAAACATCCACTTTCTGAGCACTCAGCAAAAAGAAAGGCCTCTGACATTTTCTATTCAACACCAAAAATAGATGTTTTCAGTATTTACTGATTTTAAAGTTCCCTCACTACAACGTAAAAATGGAAGCTAGGTCTTTGGCTTTTAGATGGAGAATGGATCTTTAATTAAAATCTAGCTTTTAAACATTTTCTAACTTGCCTTTAAGAATGGAGTGTTTTAGAGTTTCATGTAGTGTACACCATTGTGGACATAATTCTTCTTAGAATTTGGAAGAAATTAGAAAAACAATAGGCTAATATATTTTTTGATTCTATAATGGCATAGCATTCAAATTCAAATTAGTTTTGCATTGTTTTCCTGAATATCCATTTCTTCACATCTTTTAGGTAAAATAAATATTTTTGTAACATTCTCTGGCATTACTATAAATCTATTAGTACATTAACTTCTGAAGACATATTTCGTATGTTTCCACATCTCAAAAGAACAAGACAGTTAGATGGTAATTACCATCATAACTTGACTGCAAGGAAGATGCATGACCAAGGAGTCTTATTCCTGGAAAGTGCTTAATTACTAGTTAAGACTACGGAAGGGGAATCTATATTCAAAGAAACAGAACCCTGTGCAAGATCAGAAGTAAAGGCAGTTAGCTGAAGTACATATGCTCACTTCTCATAAAAGCAGTTCACTGTAATCAATACAAATGTGCTGCTGAACAATTGATTGTTTCACCACATAATCAAGATTCTTTATTTGTCCTTATGTAAGAGATAATAGGAAAGCTTTAGATTTCATTATTTTCCAATTTAGAGATACTGCAGCACATGAATACCTTCTGCCTTGGTATAAAAAGGGAATTCATTTTTAAAAAGTGAATCCGTTACAGGAGGACACAAGGAATAGAAAAAAAAAACCAAAACAATGAAGATCAGTAATTCTTACCTCACAGTTTTCAAGGTAGACGAGCAGTAGAAAAGACTTTCACAAAAGTTTTGTATCATTTTCACTGTATTAGAAAATTAAGTAGTCAAACAATAACACTACTGCTTTGGATAGAGATAACTTTTCACAGCATCTCATCAGCTAAACAACTCCTACCAAGTGTAGGCAACCCTTTCAAGAGTGATTTTTGAAACTGTGTACCATGTACACAGTTCAACAACTGTCACCTAGAGGCCTTGGTTTTAACTGGACCCACAAACTCTGTGACATACAAATAAATAATATACTAAATGGAAGATGTAGTAGAGGTTTGGCTCTCATCTGTTATAAATTATTTACTCTAGCTACACTGGTGGCAGCTTCAACATCCAAAAGCATCCTATTCATACATTTTTAGCACAGAAGGTTGTTTCGAACAGGAGGTGGAGCTCTCACTGCACCAGCAGAGGAGGAATGAGAAGAAACATATCTTGTTTAGAACTTGGAATGGAGATGGTGCTTCTTTCCCATGGTATGCTGTTTCTGTCCCATCTTATTTCAATGCCTATAAGTATACAAGCATTACTGTTTTGCACCAAATACTTCATTAAAAAAGAAAAAAATAACACCACACAATGTTTATTGGTTTATGAAATATGAAATTATGAAATGCTTATAATATGACATATAGGTTGAAAGAATAATAATAAAAAATACGACTGTTCTCAGAAAGAGAGTATCCACGTTCTAGCTACAAGATGTTTATCATCAGGACATCTGTCCTAAGAGAATTAGCTCCATTTCAGCCAAAACCAGGACAACATCTAAGAATAAGTAATTAATTGACTATATACACTTCTCCTTTCACTTCCCATATAAAATACAATGCTCCTTTCAAAGGGAATGACAACACTTCTGCTTTGTCATCAAAATCCCCTTCCAGAACGCTCTACAAAAAGCCTTCCCCAAGCCACAGAAAGTTCAAGCTTAAGAAAACTAAAAATGAAAAGATGACACAAGTCTTCACACAATTCTTACAAGCAGGAGATAAAATTGTTGCTTACAACAAGGGAATTCAAAACGTAGTAGCTGGAAAGCCTCCATTAGCACACTTCCATGGTGCATACCTACCATAAGTACTTCCACTGTATTCAAATGTAGCACTGAAAGCCTATCACCGAGCACTCTGCCATGCAAGCCTGTCTTCTCTATGCTTTCCTCACTGCCAGGGCACCAGGAAGACCTTTTTCCACCTCAGCAGGTGGAAAACTGCTAAGACTGACTAAACTTTGTCCTCAGTGGCCTATTGAGTAAGAAACAATTAGGTCAGTAAGCTGCAGTGTAAAGTCCCACCGATTTTTTCCCATTTCCTGTGAATTCGAAGATAATCGTTACAAGAACCAGTATGATTTACATATATTCAGCCTCCACACAAGCAGTGCTTTAAATTCTTCCATATAAAATACTCACGAAGGAACTTAAAAAGAGAGACAGCTAACGCCAAGAAGAATGCATTCATGTAAATCAACAGCACAGAAAACATTCTTCACAAAGACTGTAAAAATTAAAAACTGTAAGTGGGTGGATATCTAGTGCTATTTTCCAATGCATAATTTAAAATTGTAATGGTTTGAAGAAGTGTCATTTAAAGTTTCCAGTTATTCTAAAAATAAATACCTATTATTAAAAAGACAGCTTTCTAAAATTGCTCCTGCAATATTAACCTAATTAATTTAATAACTTAGTCTGTGAAAAACACATCTTCAGCTTCTTTGGGACTCACCAGTCACCTAACATAAAAATTGTATCATATACTGAAATTCCAAGGTAACTTCATAAATGCCATTAAAATTATGACTCATTATCAATTAAACCTAGAATGAATTACCTCAGGCATTAAAAAGTTCAAAGACCAATTAAAATGTGCTTTACAGTAATAAGAAAAACGAGAGATCTGTCACATCTTCCCTCGTGTTGTATTTTAAAGCCTGGTGTGTTTCTCACTCCTGGGAAGTGAAGAATGTACATACACTTAACACTATCTTTGTTGACAAGATTTTACAAGTATTGCGGCTGGATGCCATATGGACAGAAAACACCAGCAGGGGCAGTTAAGCATTAATCTCTCCAATGAAATAATTCCATTGGTAGCATTATATTATTAAGAAAGTTTTGCCACTACTACCTCTCAAATATTTAATGGAATTCAATTAGATCTTTATTGTGATGCATGTTTGAATGCTCTGCTACCCATTATCTTTCTGAAAACGTGACTTCCTCATCAAAACCACAAATCAGTAGATCTTGGGAGAGAACTGGGTAACAGATGTTTTGTAGTTATGGTTTACTGACAGAATGTGTCAAGTTTTGAACTTTTGGTCTTTCAGATGGTAAATTGATATAGGTAATCACGCTGCTACTTCTCTATCCTACTGCTGAACCTCACCTCAGGAACACATCAAAACTGACTTCTTGCTCAGAGAAATCTACGTAGCCCTTTTCAGTAGGATTTCATGACTGTGAATCGGGGAGAGGGGGGAGAAGCCGTGGGGGGCGTTGAGCAATTGCACAACAATTAGAGATCACTGGAGTTGTATGTCTCTGTCTAATCTGTCTACACCCTGAAGCAGACTGAACACTTAAAAACTGAAACAGCTTTAACTGATTGTTATATATACATTCAGTCAGTTTTTCACTTTGGTTTCACCTTTTTCCAGTTTCTGCTCTAGCTGCCTTCACATGCGCTCCAAAATTCTGTGTCTTACTTTATACTCTTCAAGTTTCCATTGCATACCAAGTGGTCAGTTTCATATCACTGACTTAAAGTCTGCCAACAGGAAAACTGATTGGAGGAAAGGAATTTAATCATCACTGCTGATAAATGCACAAGTTAACAACAACAACAAAAAAGTACTTCCAATAACAGCAATCTTTGGCCTAAACAGTCAGGTCTCTTTCTTCCACTAATACATGCTCCTTCATTGAAACTGAAAAAAACCAACGGTATCACATAGCATTTTGCCGACATTACAGAATCATAGAATAGTTTGAGTTGGAAGTGACCTTTAAAGGTCATCTAGGCCAACTCCCCTGCAAGAAGCAGGGACATCTCCAATCAGATCAGGTTGTTCAGAGCCTCATCCAACCTGGCCTTGAACAGTTCTAGGGATGGGGTACCAATCACCTCTTTGGGCAACCTGTTCCAGTGTTCCACTACCCTCACTGTAAAATTATTTTTCCTCATATCAAGTCTGAATCTGCCTCCTTCTATTTTAAAACCATTACCCTTTGTCCTATCACAACAGGCCCTGATAAAGAGTTTCTCCTTGTCTTTCCTCTAAGCCCCCTTGAGGTACAGGAAGACCGCTATAAGATGTCCCCAGATCCTCCTCTTCTCCAGGCTGAACAGCCCCAACTCTCTCAGTCTGTCCTTATAGGAGAGGTGCTCCAGCCCTCTGATCATCTTTGTGGTCCTCCTCTGAACACACTCCAACAGGTCCACGTCCTTCTTATGTTGGGGGCTCCAGAGCTGGATGCAGTACTGCAGCTGGAGTCTCGCCAGGGCAGAGTAGAGGGGCAGAATCACCCCCCTCAACCTGCTGGCCACGCTTCTTTTGATGCAGCCCAGGATGTGGTTGGCCTTCTGGGCTGTGAGCATATCCCTGGAATCTGCCAAATTATCCCCTTCATCTTCTCATGTAAGAGAGAAAAGTACAAACTTACTCTGACTCCCTTGTGGAGATACCCGGAGATCTAAAAATTCTCTGTGAAGACACTAAGACAAAAATGTCTGATTGATCTAAAAGATCTGACATTTCTGTTTAACGTCCTTGAGCCTAGAGTAACTGATTTGTTAATGATTTCAATAGGACTTGGGACACATGGTAAAACTTGGTGAGCCTGTATAAGCCAGACTGGTAAGCAAGAAGTCTTCATACTGGCAAATTTCATACTCAAAGCACACAGAGTCTGTTCAGATTTTCTAAAACTACCAAGTTCACACATTCCAGAGACTCAATGAAATGGTTAGAATAGTAACACTTCAACCTGTTTTTACATAAACACATAAGCTCATGCACATAATTGCTCCCTCCATGCTTTAGAACTACAATACTTATAATTATTCCTCCTTTATCTGTCAAGTTTATCACTTGCTATTGTGGCCTATTCTTAGGCTTCATACAGATAAATATCTAACAACTCCCCTTTTTGACTCTATGCACATTCACTTTAACAGTAAAGAATGCTGAAATACACAAGCTATACCTAACTTTAGGTCTTTGTAGTTTTATATCTCCATAAACAAGAATATAGCCTAGTAATTAAACTGCTTCTTCTACAGAGGTAAAGTCTACAGACTTTCAAGAAATCCAAAGTACTTTAGGATTTTACCTGTTGTATCTTACTTCGACAACATTTGCAACTCCAGGAGCAATGTGGAGAGTAGTATTGGAAGTGTTAATTAAAAACACAGTAAGCACAAGTGACAGTCAAGTATGCCCTCTGCTCTATAACACATTTAAATGTATGTCACCTTGACCTGCAACATACCACTGTAAAATTTTTTTGGTCAATAGAAATCAAATGTACACTAATTTATTCAGTAAGTTTCCTAGCATCTGAATCAACTTTAGAAATCTAACTAGTATTTATTATTCTGTTATTGACAAAGGGAGCATATTTAAATGATAACAAGAACACGGGTGTCATTTCAAAGTTGAATTGTTCCCTAGGGACATCCTTACTAAGCGTCTACATTTAAAGGTCATCCACTGCCAAATTATGAACAACTGTTGCATTTATTAGCACAGGCTCAATAGTTTGGAAGCTAGTGTCATCAATTTAAACTGACAATGAAATCTAATTGTCCACAAGGAAAACAGACATTTTCCTTATTTTGTGTTTCACCATCTTATGTATACCCCACAAGGAACTAGAAAAAGTGCAAGTTTACTCTGGTTTTTTTTGGTCAGGGATATTTTAGGGGGGTGGTAGTGGAACAAAAGTTTTCAAGGTTTTATATCAGAGGAAGAGTGCTTTAGTAAAGCTGAGATCCTGAAACAAAGACTGAAAAGAGTAAGTTTCCCATTTACTTTGCTGACAGAGCCCTATCTCAAGTGTTGCATTACAGACTTTTCCCTCATTTTTCTTTATCTTTTCTTTCCCTAAACTGACCTTTCACTGGTCAAGACTTCACTCTTTCCATTTCTTAATTTCTCTATAGTTTTCCCCTTGAAGCTAGGGAGAAGCTCCCAGTTTCTGTGGCAAGTTACTTCCATCCTCTTCCCAGAACTGGACTCTGCTTCTAGAGCTAGCTGATGGTTGATGGGTCTCTGCCCATTCCCCTTTCCCAGTGCTGCCTAGCCATATCAAAGAGAAAAAGAAAATCAACTGAAACTAGGTTTCAGGGGAAGCAAGCTAAAACCAAACCAGTAAGTTGGTAATGAGCTTCCTTAAATAAAAGTACAAACATTCTTTTTGTGTCTTTCCTTTCCAGACAGTGAGAATACACGGTGGCAGGCTGAATCCAAGAGGAAAGGGGAAATGGATTCTGTTCTGCTAAAGATAAGGAACCATAAACCTGGCGATGTCAGGAAAGCATGTTTTGATAGCCATGAATAGCCACAGCAGAGGGGAAGGAGTGTCGTTCCAGTCTATAATTTCATGCAGGAGTTCACCACCATAACTGATTCCATCCAAGAAACCAGGACAATCATTACCACATTTCTCAAAAATCCCTTCTTCAGTCTTGTTTCTCTGCAATGGCCCTTGACAGTCAAAGTGCAGAAGACACCATCTCTAACTCCCTGGCGCGTTACTTGGATACTGGGGAGCAAGCATGTGAACAATCTTCTGTCTCTCCCAAGCTCCATTATCCTTTTCTGCTATTAACCACATAATCCCTGATAGTTCCTTATTTCAGCTACTCCAAGAAAATATTTTAATTTTCAGTAAGTTAGCACTTATGGGAAAGAGAATAGTAAAAGATCAACTATGCAAAGCAGTACACCTGTGATTACAGAATCATAGAAGAGTTTGGGTTGGAAGGGACCTTTAAAGGTCATCTAGGCCAACCCCCTGCAAGGACAAGGGACATCTCCAACCAGATCAGGTTGCTCAGAGCCTCATCCAGCCTGACCTTGAATGTTTCCAGGGGTGGGGCATCAACCACCTCTCTGGGTAACCTCTTCCAGTGTTCCACCACCCTCACTGTAAAAAATTTCTTCCTTATGTCTGATCTAAATCTACCTTCTTCTAGTATAAAACCATTATCCCTTACCCTATTGCTACAGCCTGTCTCCATCTTTCTTATAGGCTCCCTTTACGTATCGAAAGGGCACAATAAAGTCTCCCTGGAGCCTCCTCTTCTCCAGGCTGAACAGCCCCAACTCTCTCAGCCTGTCCTCATAGGAGAGGTGCTCCAGCCCTCTGATCATCTTCGTGGCCCTCCTCTGGACCCTCTCCAACTGGTCCATGTCCTTCTTATGTTGGGGGCTCCAGAGCTGGATGCGGTATTCCAGGTGAGGTCTCACCAGGGTAGAGGGACAGGCAGAATCACCTCCCTTGACCTGCTGGCCACGCTTCTTTTGATGCAGCCTAGGATACAATTGGCCTTCTAGGCTGTAAGTGTGACTGCTGGATCATGTCCAGTTTTTCATCCACCAGTATCCCCAAGTCCTTCTTCTCAGGACTGCTCTCAATCCCTTAATCCTCCAGCCTGTATTGATACCAGAGGTTGCCTCAATCCAGGTGCAGGACCTTGCACTTGGCTTTGTTGAACCTCATAAGGTTCACATGGGGCCACTTCTTGAGCTTGTCCACATCCCTCTCAATGGCATCTCATCCCTCAGGCACGTCATCTGCACCACTCTGCTTGCTGTGATCTGCAAACCTGCTTAGAATGTACTCAATTCCACTGTCTATGTCACTTATGAGGATATTGAACAGTACTGGTCCCAAAATAGACCCCTAAGGGACTGATCTCCATCTGGACATTGAGCCGTTAACCATTCTGGATGCGATCATCCAACCAATTCCTCATTTGCCAAACAGTTCATTCATCAAATCCCTGTTTTTCCAATTTAAAGAGAAGGGTGCTGTGGGAGACCATGTTGAAGTCCTTACAGAAGTCCAGAGAGATGACACCAGTAGCTCTTCACTTGTCCACTGATGTAGTCACTCCATCATAGAAGGCCACTAGGTTGGTCAGGCAGGACTTGGTAAAGCTAAAGCGGCTGTCTTGAATCACCTCCCTGCCCTACCATAGCCTCTAGGAGGATCTGTTCCATGATCTTCCCAGGTGCAGAGGTAAGGCCGACAGGTTGGCAGTTCCCAGAGTCTTCTTTTCTACCCTTTGGAAAAACAGGTGCAACATTTCCCCTTTTGCAGTCTCCCAGGACTTCACCTGACTGCCATGACTTTTCAAATACCATGGAGAGCGGCTTGGCAACTACATCAGCCAGCTCCTTCTGGGATGCATCTCTTCAGGTTCCATAAACTTCGGTATGTTCAGTTTTCTCAAGTGGTCACAAATCTGATCTTTTACACTGGTAGGGACTTTGATCTCTCAGTCCCTGTCTTGCAGTTCAAGTTGCTGAGTACCTCAGCCTTCTCCTTGTCCATTGTTACCAGTTTGCCAGTTTTGTTCATTGGGGGGGGTACACTGTTTTAAATGTTAATACTACACATAAGCCTGACAATGTAAAAAAACTGAAACTGAATCATCTGTATGATTTCATAGACAAAAACACACTTCGCTCAGATACACTGCAGTAGTCCAGGATTGCACCCCTCTCCTTTAATTTGAAGGTTATATTTCAGAGAGATTCAATACTTCACAGTGTCAGTTCCTCCGCTTATCTCAACTCTTCTAATTCATCAGATTCAGGTAGCACAGAACTGGTGACATATCTGCTTAATCACAAAGTCTTCAACACCCTGCAATCCCTATATTTTATATCAGTATCTACCAAACTCACAGCTTCTGACCATTAGCCCCTACAAAATGAGGTCCAAAAGAATGACAGCTGATGTGGTCTGGACACGGAAACATTCACAAGCTCCAACTGTCCAACAGAAATCACCTTCTTGCTCAATGCAAAATAATTCTTACGTTATTGTTTTTGCTTTTTCCTTATCTCTGCCTACACAGCATCTTCCTAGCTAGTGTAGAGCAATGGTAAGCTTTCATTAACCTTGCTTTTGCTGGAGGGAGGGCTCATAGTGTAATAATTTGCATCAACCATGAATTTCTATGCTTGGAAAAGTACTTATGCAAATTATTTAGCATTGTAACAAATTAACAATTATATTAGAATAATACATAGTCCATAAGCTCTTTAAAACATAAAGGAAATACACCATGTTATTATCAGAATAGACTTCCATATAGTCTCCCACAAGCATGCCTGACCCAGAGGAACTATAGCTACGACTTCTAGTATGGTTTCATAGTCAGGGAAGTCCTTGAACTGATGCATCTGATAGTGTAAAGCATGATAATTTTTGTACAAGATGTGGTATAGAACCTCTCTCATCTGACTGAAGAGGCAAAATAATTATGCAAGAACAACTACCAAACTCTACGGAGCTAGAGCAAGTTTCACATGCATGAATTTGACTCATCACCAGTGACCTGAGTGCTGCAATAATCAAACATTTTCACTTTCAAGATTATTTTCTCACAAGACTTCTAGAAAGACATAGTTTCATTTCTGATTTCTTTGAAGCTCACACAGCTTAACATTCATAAAATATTAAAAACCAAGTCCTCTAGATAGCAGGATTCACTGACAGAATTACTATTAAAGAAATAAAAAACACACTAACACCAAACACTAAAAATATATATTGCTATGAAAAACACCAGTTGTGTAGTACATACGTCTTAGAAATCACTCTGTCACTTCAGCTAACCCGCCCAGCTGGGACATGCTGGGATCAGCTTGTGCTATTGTAACCACACTCAATCGGAATGTTTTAAAGCCAGTTTCACTCCCCAAAATCATGCAGACGTGTTGTAGGGGACTGCTTGCATTTAAGTTCAACTAAGAGGCAGAAATATCAATGCAGTTATGCTTCCACATTAACACATCCAAAGTGGTTTACAAGGCTTATAAATACTTGCCAGTACAGAGGGCCAAAGAAGCTGGGCATTAGCACCAGGGAGATGCATAGGAGAAATGCACGTGCTTTGTGCAACTATGCCTACATCGGTCAATCTTCCAGGAATTCTACAGGATTATTTTTTTTTCCTGTTATTGCTTACCACCTCAGAACTATCGAATTAATACATTTAATGAAAGAAGCTAGCTTTGAGTATCCACCTTCAGTCTAATACCTTGGGTTTTGTACCAGAGCATCCCCTGTGTCCACCTAGCAACATACAGAAAAGCATTACAGCCTAACAGTCTCTCATGGGATGAGAAAACCACTGAGGTAAAAAAACAACCTCTGAAAATTATATAAATTAACTCCTCTGCTCAAGCAGGGGCAGCTAAAGCAGGCTGCCCAGGACCACATTAGGTTTTGAGAACCTCCAAACATGGAGACTTCACAGTCCTCTGAGCAACCTATACCAGTGCTTGACCACCCTCACAAAAACGATTTTGTCTTATGTTTAAACAGTATTCCCTGGATTTTGATGTGTGCCCATTGACACTTCTCCTGTCACTGGGCCCCACCGAGATGACTCTGGCTTTTCCTCATTCCCTCCCCTGAGATTATTTGTACACAGTGACAAGATCCCCAGAGCCTTCTCTTCTCCAGGCTGAACAGCCCCACTGCCCTCAGCCTGCCTTCGCTCAAAAGATGCCCCGGTCCCTCCACCATCGG
This sequence comes from Tetrax tetrax, assembly GCA_009806455.1. NCBI lineage: Eukaryota > Metazoa > Chordata > Aves > Otidiformes > Otididae > Tetrax > Tetrax tetrax. Next base: position 435,333 of record WHYT01017288.1, read on the forward strand.
ACTGGCCCCAGCCTCTGTGCTGGGGAGCCCAGACTTGGACCCAGCGCCCACAGGAGCCCCTCTCAGCAGGGCCGAGCGGCAAGGAACCGCTGCCTCTCCCTACAGCTGGCCAGGCTGCTGTCCCCCCTGCCTCCGCCCCACAGCACGAAGCTCGCGTGGGGCGGGAGATGCCCGACGGGCCGGAGCCACCTCTCCTACGCCGAGGGGCTCTGAGCAGGACAGGACAGGGCGACCTCGTCCCGCCGCGGCGGCCCCTCAGGCCGGCACCTGCATGGCGGCCTGGCCCCCGGCACAACCCCCTTCACCGCCATATTGCCCCCGCGAGGCGCCGGGGGGTGGGGGTCTCCCGCCCCGCCGCCCCTCACCGTGTAGCCCCGCTCCAGCTCGCTCTCCTCGTAGCGGAAGGAGGGGATGTACACCTCCATGGCGGGCAGGGCAGGGCAGGGCCGGGCCGGGCCGGGCCGGACCGGGCCGGGCCGCTCCGGCTCCCCCTCAGGGCCGCGGGCTCCCGGCGACCGGCG
>WHYT01017288.1:435873-476015 GCA_009806455.1 Tetrax tetrax
GGGGTAAAACAAAAAAAAAAAAAAAAAAGAAAAAAAAAAAAAAAAAAAAAAAAAAAAAAAAAAAAAAAAAAAAAAAAAAAAAAAGTCCCGCACTGAGGAAAACTGCCCATATTGTGGCTATTCCTGAGAAGCTGCCTCCTACTTTTGTTATTTAGCAGAGCAAACCAAAGCGTTTCAGAGAACTGCAGATGATTTCTAGCCACTGGGGAAATTAAAGAAAACTTCTAACTCCCCCAAATAAGCAGCTGTGTTGACGATTTAAAAAGTAACGGAGGCAGAAACAGAAGGTGCAATACTATATGCATTTAGTAGGCAATGCTGTTGCACAGGGTGACACTCCCACCTCACAAATTTGCTAACCCCAAAGCTTAAAACCATTTGTAAGCACTGGAAAATGACAGCAAACCGCAGCTGTATTAGATGTATTAGACCTTAAAACTCACCTTGTAAGGTTTTATGAATGCTGACAAGCCTCAGAGGCTACATGGCTAAGATGTGCAACTTCACCATCAGTCACTGATCTTGTAGCTACCCTTATAAATTCATGCATGTGCAGGGGTTGATTTTGCATAAGCAGAGTCAAGTATAAAAGCATAGCTCAAAAATGGACAGGAAACAAATTATCATTTTTATCTGACCTATGTGGTTATGCTATCTCAAGTGCTTCCAAGATCAACTTTTCAAAACGTCTTCTGAAAACTAATTTGCTTCCTCCTAGACTAGTAACATCAGGGGAAAAACGTCACAAACTCTTTTTCCCTCCATTTCTCTTTGTTCTACTGCCCGCGAAATTTAATTATATTTTGCTCTAAGCAAAGACCTGTGACCTGAACAATTCAATACAAAATAGAAGGCTTTTGACTAAAACCAAGAGAACAAAAACAAACTAACACTGGTTCACTTTGCTAAACTAAAGCAAAGTAACAACCACACATAATAAAAAATGACCTGAAACCAAAGCAAGATAGTCGTCAGGCATTCATTTCTGAGCAATGCTGCTCCTATGCCAGAGTCCTCAACTGCTGCGGACCACAAGGACAGTCCCAGCGCTGCTCTGTGGGAGCGGTGACAAGACAGAACAAGTTCCCAGTCCCCACGTGCTCCCAGCTTAGGGACCGTGTCCTTGGAACACAGTGGTGACTGAAGGAAGTGAATAAGGAATCCCATTTTCCCCCGAAGCATACTCCGATAAATACATGACAATCATCCCAAGGAAAGACAGGCCGTATAATAATAGTCTTATCAGCCTGGTAAATGTGGGCGCTACAGAATAATTATCAAGCTATTATTATTCTTAGTTTCCCATTAAGACTCCAGTCTTTAAGGTTAGTTTCTGTTCTTACCCTACTACAAAGTGGATGGACAATTCTAATGACAGCATTTATGCCAATAAGGCATTTATGCTAAGGAAAGGCCAGTAGAATTTCATAGGGGCAATATTTGTGGTTGTTTGCAATCTAATAACCAATTATTTCAAAAGGCTACTTTTCTCCCTAATACCTTATAACCTATTAACAAAGAAAAGTTTGAGACATTAATCTGGTTTCAAATTCAATAGTACATAATGGAACTTTTGACTGTGCATCAGCCAAGAGGAACAAGGAAGATTACATGGTGAGCTGAATTCAAATACATCAATATGTTTTGGAATGTTAAATACTTAATTTGCACAATATATCATCATTAGTTGGACAATCTTTAAAGTTACATCTAAAGAAAAAATAGGATTTCTCCACATGGCTGACTGGCCAAGGATTGTCTTTCAGTCTCATACACTGAAGAGCAAAAATTTAAGAAACATTAATTCATAAAATGCTATCAACGTGTGTTGAAAACCATCCAGGATTCTCATTTTTGAAAGCTAATTGCACAAATGATACAGTGATTCCCACAAATAACAAAACAAGGAGAATATATTTTAAATGTAGCTTGATTTGAATGGGTATTAAACATGTATTAAATCGTGTTAGTAATCTTAAAGGCAAAACTGTAAAAGGGTTGAGCTCTACTGGTAAAAATTACATAGGCTGCCTTCAAATTCATCTGCTGAGCAGGCCCCAAAAGGTTCTCTAGGAACTGTAGGTGTTGGTCTTCTGTGCTGGCTTTTGTTACAGGTATCAGTATCTTGGATTAACTTGATCTAAATGTAAAATAAATAAATAAATACACTCCCAGTTTTAACCATTACCTGTCATTAAACTCTAGCTTTACCTTCCATGAATCACCACTGTTTAGAATAAGGTCCAATCAGTGAAGTATGCCACACTTAAAATAATTGAATAAGAATGTGGCATTTTTCACAATAAAGTTTTCAGACTATCTAAAAATGAAATATATATTATTAAAACAAAACAGAACACTCCATTGTGGACCATTTCTGTTTTTCTTTTTTCCAAGTTGTCACTGTAAAATTCCTCCTATGAGGAGGGGAATTCAGCATTTATCATGCTGGAATGATTCATAGGAGAGAAAAAGGAACGAACATAGGCAACTCTGAAAGATCAGTTTCCACTAATCCTCACAATTGGAGGACTTTTGGAATGGCTCCTTTCCTGAATAGAAGTAGGCAAAGAAATGCATATAAATATTCTAATCAAAGTGATAAGTAAAGTACACATCAAAACAAGAGTCCAGATTAAAAAAAAAAAAAAGAGAGAGAGAGATAATTCTTAGTAAGATCACAACATCAGTTTGCCAATTTTTCAGTTGCTGCCGGAAAGCCAGGTTTTAAGTAAACTTTCACCTCACTGTACTCCTATAGACACTGGTCTCCTAAAATAGTTGAAAAAAATCAGCATACTTGATAAAACTTTGAGTAAAACAGCATTTGCTTTTGAAAGGGTTCATGTCTTCCTCACTCCTCTAAAGATTTAGCTGCATTGTTTTTGAAGTGGTGTAGTTGTTTCTAAAACATCACAAAGCGCTCTCATCAGCCAGTGAGTACAAACAAGGCTACTTGGAAAGAAGACAGGCAGAATCCTAACTCCGGAAAGGTCAGTCGGTTTTCTACATGAGTTGACAGAATCAAATAAAAACCTCAGTACTTCTAAAAGGCACAATACTGGGAGCTGGTAAGTGGGTAGTTTTCAGAATCCCCTGATGGCGTGTGAACATGGGTGGGTGGGGCAAGGCGGGAGAAAAAAAATAAAAATCAATGTATTAGTACGACATTAAGATAACTGCAGGTTTTCGTAAGATGCAAGGCTCCTCTACCCTGCTAAGACCTCCCCTGGAAGTTCCACATTGAACGTGAGGCCAAGATAAAACATTTCCTTTCTCATGATTTGTGCTATCTTCCTTACTTGTGCTCTTCTTATCTTGATCTCTCTAAACCACAGATACATGGTTTATCTCAAGTCTTTTTTTGCCCTTCCATTTTTATTGCTTTTTACTTTAGTCTTCATACAAATATCTTGCTAGAAGGATTCTGCCTAAGCTGCCTTGCATACTCCTCCGAGACTCTCTTTCTTAATGTCCTTAACTACAGAAAACAGATTTGGATTCTTTTATACCCCTTCCCTATGGCAGGTATTTCCTCACTGATCTGAGGGGAGGAAAAAAAAAAAAAATAAAAAAGAAGTGTTTTAGCAGTGAAATCAATAGTTATTTTACTTGTTAGCAAGTTCTCCCTCCACTCAACTGCGGAAGACAATTTTAAATAAAGGAAGAATCCCTTTAGCAGATAACAAGTAAAATTTTAATAAATCTGAAACTTCATCTCCTTACATGTTTTAATATTAAACTTTTTTTTTTCCCTCACATGGTTGTAATGGACTAAAAATTTGTCAGGGATTCAAATTATTACACAGGCTGTTCTACTCTAAAGTGGAAGGACAGAAAAAGATTTAAGTGGGTTTTTTTTTTAAATTTTTGTTTTTCTTTAAGACAATCATCTTACTGTACACATAATTTTAGTGGATGTTGGCTGTTCACTTAAATGCACAGGATATACTAGCAAGCAACTCATCTTCACCAGAATTTGAAAGAAACTGACATATTTGGGGCATGAACTCCAGAGATGTCAAAACACAAACTCCCATATGAGACCTACAGAGGGAAATAACTTAGGAGATGTAAAAGAAGGAATAAGTGATAGGGAAGTAAATATTCCATTTTAAAAGAGATAGTGACTAAAGAATCAGAGAATTATTGTAGACTGAATGTCAGTTTAAAAAAGATTTAACAATGGCTTCAATTTGAACCACATCATGTCATTATTTTTAATTCAAAAAGCACCATAGACATGATGGATACAAGAATGAGGATGATTTAAAATTCTTGTAAACATCTACAGAGTTTATTTTAACCTAAAAAGTAAAATAAACTTCAGTAGCACCATGTATTTTATACAGTATTCTAAATGTAGTTTACCATTTTGCAAACATTCATTTTGTTCATGCTAGTGATTCCTCAGTGGTACACTGGCTTGGAGTTTCAGGGAAACAACACTTAAATTTAGTACAAGATCCCGTAGTGAGCTCCACAGAGAAAATAGTTCAGCAAAACCACCCACTCACTGGGTTTGAGAAACATCTGCTAATATGGATGTCAATCGTACTAGGAAAGATGGTAAGCAAACCTTCAGTGTTCATAATGTCAGGGAAATATATGCAAAATAATCAGATTCTTGAAACAAGAGTTACTCTAGCCAAAGGTGACAGCTGATCTGGGTCTTCTGTTCAAACTACTCTTGTGATGCAAAAAAGACTAAAATTTTCTTGTATTAGCAAGCCTCTATGACACTGAACTCCAGTGTTGTTCTGGTTTTAAGAATAAAACCAACCCTACACAGGTCATTCTAATTTTCAGTTGTCTAGTACAGACAAAGAAAGTTACACTACTCCCTTCTAGGAGAGTAATGTGAAAGCTATTTCTCATTCTCTCATCACTGAGAGAAAAAAATCTGATCCATAATTCAACTGAATTCTAATCCTTATAGAAGAAACAAAAAAAGATGAAGAGATAAGAAAGCTGGATAAAACACTTAAAGAAAAAAAGATCATGAAAGTATATGTTTACCAATTTTGAGCTCTGCATGTCTAAACTGAGTCTTTATTTCTCAAAGTACCCACTTTAGCTCCACTGGAAAGAATCTGAAGTTTAAAGTTGAGCCATTAGTGAATTTTCATTAGCACCGAGCAAGCCAAAGTCAAGTATATCATAACACTTAGCAGAGTGTTATGCCTAGATCAATTTCTTCATCATAGACCTGTTGTATACTTGAGCTTTTCAAAAAGCAGTTACAAGCTAAATGACTTAACAAACAGTGGTGCACAAGGTATCACAAGCTTAAGGTTTTAGCATTTCACCATTTAAAAATATGTTTGATAAAGGCTTGAGAAAAGTTGGGTTTTTTTTTTAAATAACAGTTTCTGTACTAGTTTCCTTGAAAATTCCTAGAAATACTAAGTCAACAGAACTCTGTACAGAAACAATAGGAGACACTAATCTAGAAAGTTCACACTAATTTTGTTGCACCAATCAGAGTGCATGATCTTTCAGCCGAATTTAGGTTTCCATCCTGTTCAGATATAATACCGGGTGTTTCTTTATGCTTGAACACAAACAATACAAATTTGTGGGCTTATCCTCCAGTCTTACCATTAGCTGAAACCAAGAGCTTTCTCTTGTATTTTATATGATTAACATTTGTCTAAAATTTATTAATACCTTCCCTTAATATTACTACATTCCATTGACAAGCTAAGTATGTTATTAAAATGACAATGCAGTAAGTCTTATGTTAATATTGTGTATTTCAAAATGTTTAGCTGCTCTTTTCTTAACTTATAATCAGTTCCTGTAAATGTATTTTCTACTGAAGAAAATCCAAATAGAATCCTAGCCCTTACAAAGAGCTTGCACTCAGCCAAATTACGTACTTTTATTCCTCCAAGAATTACCAGAATTATTGGAAGATTTTTTTTGTTTGTTTTTTATCCTGAGTCCACTGAAGACAATAGATGAAATATATCATTTTAGTGGCACATCAGTATTTGAACATGCAGGTGATCTTAATCCTTCAGAAGCTCTGTAAAACACTTGCAGGAGATTTTGGTTTATGCCTGTCTGTTGCCCAAGCATTAGTTTTTTGACTGCATGAGTATTAACACATTACAGTTTACCAAGGCAGTGATAACTTCAGGTGAAAAAAATACCATCAACAAACAGATCCAGAATTAAAGAACAGAATAGTTTACCACAAATACTTGTTTGTGGATTTTTAACACCATCTCCAGCATTTTTTACTAAATGTTGTTTCTGCCTTTCATATAATCTCAATTTGTTCTAAATGCTACTTCTAAAAACACCAGTAAATATCTACAGACACAAAACCAGAGAGTGTTTAATGTTTCACAAGGTACATCCCTTTATTATTGTAATCACAAAACCATGATTTTATACAGGAATGTTTAAGTGAACATTAATCGATGCAATTAAATTTGTTTCATAAAGATCAGGTAAACATACTACAGAACATTGTATTGTAAAGAACAAAAATATCAGCTTTCTGGCCTTGCAGTGCACATTTTAGTGCGAGTATTAAGACACAATAGTGTTCAATTCAGCAATGTATTGCAGAACATCATGCCACAGTCCACTTTAAAGAGGCTCAGGACATGCAGCTTGTTAATAAAATGCTGTAGTATATAAAAAAAGCCACATGTTAATTCATAAAATATATAGTGGTTTATTTGGATGATTTAAAGTGATTTCACTGTGGAATTTAGTTTTATCCAGGACAAACATCCAGAGTGTCTTGTCATTTGGAATATTCTTCTTTTAGGCGATGGCTTTGGCTTCAGGTAGGAATGCCTCCCAGTATTTTATTAGCTTGAAGAGAGAAGGGAAAAACACTCACTATTAAGTACTAAAGTGCTGGAAAAGAAAACACACACACCTTCCTCCTCTTGTGGTAAACTTGTCTCCAGAGGACAAAGTAAGAACATAAGTGCTTCATATTATCCATTCACATTAAGACGTAATGCAAAGAAAATCCATCTAGTAATACACAAATATGCTCGCAGCAACGGTTGTTACCACACATTGAACACAATGCTACAGAATACAGTAATATAGAATTTTTTTTGTAAGCTTTGCTATTCTTACCTCTACGGGTGCCACTTTTTTTTTTTTTTTTTTTTTTTTAAATCAAACAAAGCTGGACAGTTACATTCCCAGAATGAACAAAAGAAAGACTCCAGATACTCTTTTGGGAACAAGGTCTACTTCTGAGTCACTGGAAACTGTATTACTGCTTTACAATATTCAGTAATATTTTATGCTTTTTAAAAAGAGCAATAAATATTCAGGTATTAAAATCTCTTCAGTAAGTCTAAGTACATATTCATCAATTTACTCCAATCTATCAATGAAAGTATTAGTTCCATTTCAGAAGACGACAACACCCTCCGCTTGCCTATCTCCCTTGCTTCCCTGATTTAGAGCTATGCAAGGGAGCATAGCAATAGCTGGGAAATGGCTATCACTACTTTATTCTCCAAAACAGTACAGACTAGAAGTAGTTCCTTATGTTTTAGAAACTGCTATACTTAAAGCTTGTCTTTAACCAACCTATAATGGAACATATTAAATATTAACTTGTACAAAACAAAATTTATCTTACCTGCTGTTGTGTTTGCACTAATGACTCTAAGTACTTGATAATAACAGTTTTAAAGTCTTTCACTCGTTCCTTCTGTTAATAAATAAATTATGGCATATTAACCTCTCAACCGATTTTACTTGGAATGTCAATATTATCTAAAGTAAAACTGTAATATACTTGGACAAAATTGTACGTGCCTCAAATCTTCCCACTTCCTTGCGAATGGTTTTGGAGATCTGTTCAAAATCTTTTTCCCCTTGCTGAACTTTTGTCTCCCACTGGCAAAGGAAAGACATGCAGAGATAAGACTTTGTGTTGTCTATTCAGTCAGCATCTGAACATTTTTTAGTATATTAGTGATAGTCACTCAAGAGCTGAAGAGGACCTATTTGTTTTTTGGCATACTTAAGGGAAAGTCTTAGAACAACAATTTCAAAGTAACAATTTGTGTAACAGGATATCATCAGATCAGTTAAAACAATGGTATCTCTAAGGTAATGCTATTTGTAGATGAAATATAAAAATATCTTAGTATTGCTATTAAGGAATACTTAATAACATTTTTAAAACATTACTTAGAAAAGAAAAAGGATCTCTAAAGCATTACCTGCTATTCTCTTTACAAACACTGCTACAAAAGGAATTTAAACCTGTAAGCTATCTGTGACTATCTGTTCAGTTAAGTGTGGAAAAGTCTCAAAAGTCTTAAAGGTTAGTTCCCTATACTTTCCTAATCCCAGAAGAGATCATTAAATCTTCATCTCTGCCTTTGGTCAAACATACGATTATCATATTTCTGTTGCAGATTACAAGCTATTGAGGACGTGTTTATTGGCTTTCCAGTTAGAATGCACGTGCTTAGTTAGGCAAGCCAAAGCACATGCTTTCTTGTTCAGTGAGAACTGTTTTCACAGAAAGCAGGAATAGAAAAATTATTGCAGGTAAGAAGAGCACGGAAGGAAAATTCAGAGGAAGTGATGTTGCTTGCGGGGTCCTGTCATATTGGGAGTGGGCATTCATGTAACAATACATGACACTAGGTTATGTTTCCCCTTAGTTCATGGCAAAGGCATCCAGCTATACAGTAAGACATCATCATCTACATTACCTTATAACTGCTTTTACGTACCTCTTACATTGTTAAATTTAAGCTAGTTGTGTAGAAATACTCTGAAAAAAAGCTACCAGCCTCACACTTCAGGTGCATGCAGGCTAACATATTTAAAATGCAACTGTATCTGTTCATCTCAACATACTGAGTCATGAGAGCCAATATATCCAGGAACACTTATCTTCCTCAGAAAAAGGCAGCAGGGAAGCAACGTACTTCCATATAGCATATTCCTATTAGCAATCTATTGGTGCTGTTTATTCACAAAAGTCTCTTGTAGTGCAGTGCCAAGTTACTATTGTCATACGAGATGTTCCAATAAATATCTATGTATTTATATTTTTAGTTCATATTTATTCAGAGTCTTCTTATTGCCTTTTCAGATACGCATTATGAAGCTATGCAACAAGTCATAACAGGATGTCCTTCACGGAAGAACAGCCCAAAGCGTTATTAGATAACTGAAACAATACAAAACTCAGCCAAGGAAGTAGATTAACACTGCCTGTGCCTTTCTACCACAGCAAGGTGGTACGTGCCTGAGACTTCAGTTAAAGACCCTACAAGCCTAATGCATCCAACATCCCAGTTTCATCATGGGATGAAATGCCAGGTCCTATTGAATTATCACTGGATAACAGTCGGCCATCTTTCTGCCATCTTACAGGTTCTGACAAGGAGAAATTTCTCCTTATTCAATAAGGTCTTTCTTGGACTGTTCTTTGGCCTTTTATCTGCAAAAAGAAACAGAGTCATGGATGAAGCTCAAGCCGTGTAAGCTTCCACTTTGCAATTTCTCTGCCAGAAGGGCTACTATTACAGAATTCAGCAACTCTGAACATATTTCAATAGCAGCACATTCAAATTGTGGGGTTACTAACAACCTTCTCTAAGCATCCCACAAAGTAGGAAAAATAAAACCTTCAGGAACACTATGATTCATTCTCTTAATATCAGCACTGAGAAAGGATCACTAAGTATTTCCTACTATTTCCAATACTCAGGAAGTATTTTTGAGAAGGAGTTCTAGCTCACTTATATTGTGGATGGATAGGTAACATCAAGAGAGGAAACCAGCAAGAATGTGGTCACACAGGAGTGACACTAAGTTTCCCCAGGAAATAAAGGCCTTTTTTAAAAAAAGAAAGCCAAGTTAATGAATAATTTCAACACCATATGCAAAATATATTGAAGGGCAGAAAGAACAAAGCAGCATGTGGTTAGTGACCAATGAAGAAGCCAAACAAAGTAACTGCATCAGAGAGCTTGAAATCTGCAATGATGTTCTCCCATTATTTAATGGGAGAAGACTGGTGCGTAAGTAGAATGCATTAATGTTAAATAATTAAGTTGTCCTACCTCTTCAATTTCCTTAGTGAAGCATGATAGAAAAAGTGTATAAATTATGACACTTCAACATGTTAGATTTATTTTTACTGAAATTACACCATATATACATGCGTGTATATATATGGGTAGATATGCTGCATAATTAAGCAAAACATGGGAACAGTTCTCCGTTAGTCGTCTTAGCTGGATTTTAACCTTAGAAGCCAAGAGGTGCTCCTCTGCCTACCCAAGCGATCTGTTAACAGTTAAAAGCATTATTTAACTTGTCCATGTTCCCCTCCTCCCATCTCCCAGACTCTGTAGAGACAGTATTAACTGCCTTACAGATGTTACAATGAGTAACAATTGCATACATTGAATACTTTAAATAAATCCCTTTTAACAATTTCAGTAAATATGGAAAACAGCAAATGAGTAGGTGATTTGTAAATAAAAATGGTATAAAGTAGTGCATTAATGCAGAATGAATGAGTTAATGCAGAAAGTCTGACCTCCAAAATAATGTTTGGTAACATTACCTCTTTTATCTCATCTTTAGCTTGCTGCAATTTATCAGGTTTGTTGGCAAGTTGGAGCTTTGCTTCAGCTTCACGTTTTTTTTGTAAAGTGACCTGAGCATCTTGCCACTTCTGCCAGCATTTCATTCGATGATCAAACACACCCTGTAAGGACAGACAAATTTATTAAATAACTGGAATTGTTAGAGCTATCTAAATTCCTAGCAAGAAAGGTAATTCTGGATAAAACTGGAACAAGTATACTCAAAGAAACCTCACTGTGTCTACCACACGTCTTCTTGCATTTCATCTGACAGCATGCTTGCACAGCTCAATATTTTACACAAATAACAGAGCATTCAAGAAGCCTTTTCAGAGCAGACACCTTAGTGCCCCAAACCATTTTATGTTCCTCATTCCATCAAAACGCTACCAAAACAACCACTACAAAGTGCTGTTATGCATACACTTCTCTAAATGGAGATTCTAGCAAGCTTCTCATTCATAATATGGATTACATGCATATTCAGCAATATATTTTTGTTCGCAATGGACTAAGTTAGCAGAATTAAAGTATACATATTAAAAAAAATAATTAAAGAAAAATATATATTCCCAACAACTTGGCAAGTTCAAGGATATTTCTAAATAAAATTTGTAAACACTCCTTCCCATGTCAAAACCTAATTACGCTGTGCAGCATGACTTACACCAAAATGGAATATTCTTTAATGAGATGTAGATCCACAAATTGTATTTGTTTCTTATTTACAGAAACTATTGGCTATCTACAAAATATGGCCAAATTATGTTCTCTAAATTTATGAGCATACTGTAAAAATAAGTAACCTAAAAGAAACAAGTACAGTATGATTAGACAGAATAGTGTATCATGTCCCTAAATACTGTGCACAATTACTACTGCTCAAAGTAGATGACGTTCACCATCTACATTTTGTCTGGATCTTACTAATCCATTGCTATTTTTTATCACAACCATTTTTATCATTAGAATAACTGATCATGGATGCATTCATTTTACTCAGCTAGAACTTCAGGTAAAAATTTAGTCTTAACTGTGTCACAACATGTGCAAACACACACATTCATTTACCATAAATCTACAAGTTGAGGAATGTGATTTTGAACACAAAAATTTTTCCTACTAGTACTCACTTTTACTGCAGCAATGAGACGAATGTAATCCCCAAGCAGTTCTGAGAACACATAGAAATCAGCAAAAGCTTGTTCTTGATGCAATTGATCTATCTTCTCCTCAACCTCCGCAAGCTGAGACAAAGCTCTAGATAGAGCAGTGTGGTCCTCAGAGTTACCTAACATGGCAGCACTTTTAGCAAAGGCAGCTGTGTTGGCTGAAAGCTCTGAAATACAGAAGTGATGTTCAGTAAATGAAGTTAATTTGTTATATTACTCTGCAGCATAGATCAGTGGAGCAGACACCTCTGCCCCATTTCAACTCTGATTTCACCAACTGAAAATACAAGCTCTGTTTCCTAAAGCTCATGATAAAATATACAATGAGATCATAATGAAACTACATTTAGGAGAAAAACTCCCTCACAAAAAAACCTCTCCATCAGTAAATGTTTTGCTAAGCCTGTTAATGTCATGTCTATTCTGTCTAGCAAAAGACATGGAAAAAACTGACACTTTGGTATTATTCAGCTGCATAGTTCAGAGAAAGTACAAGCCCACAAAACAAAAGCCAAGTCACCTACAGAGCAAATTCAAAACAATTTTAACAGGTCTATAACACAGTTATTGTTCCATGAAGTTCAGAGTGGAAAAAACCCAGCTATGTCACAAAACCACCACCCCTGTGAGTGGAATTTATTTCTGTTGGACTATTTGATTGGCTACAGTACCTTTAACTGTGCATACTGTAACGTATTGCGACATTCTGACATGCCTTAAAAGAAAGAAAAAAAAAAAAAAAAACCCAAAAAACCCCCCCAAAATAAACCACCCCACATACCACCATGACTGGCTGGCATCTATGAAAGTAAAGTTTTGAGTTTATTTATTAACAAATACTAGGGGAATTGTCTCATCGAATCTCATGTAAATCACTCTGTACAAAGTTAAGTCCTGTGAAGGACCTTCAAAGGAATGTTTAATCCAAATTACTTCAGGATGAAAAGTGCAGATTTGTTTGCAACTGTGCTGCTTCTCTGGAATCATCAGAACACTGAAATGTTTGTAGAAGCAAAATGTATTCAAATATCTAAACCCCTTAAAATTTAAACACAACTCTAAAAAAAAAAAAACAAACAAAACAACAACCTTTTTTCAAATCTATGAGCACGTGTCAAATCAACATTCCATTGTCAATTTTCCAAATTCCAAATCAATTTTCCATTAATTCTTAAAATACTCTTTAGTCTTAAGGACGTCTGGCCAAAGATTTTTTGCTACAGAGAGTAATTCCTGAAGAGCTATGAGAAAGAAACTTACTACATTTTCAAGTACTTTTGGAAATGTAGAGCTGAAAGGTGACTCCATATTTTAACATAATACAGTAGTGTCAAGAGGCACATTTACGGTCTTCTTTGAAGTAGAAATCAAAGTTTTGGTGTTTTGCTTTTTTTTAAATCATCTGATGGAAAGCAATCTTTGACAAAACAGCTGCATGGGTAATTAAAATATAAATTTACAGACTTCGCTTCTCTCCAAAATAAAAAACCAAAAGCTGATATTCTGAGACTACTTTCTTTCCAGGAAAGTTTACCTTAGCAGTAGCTTGATCATGTATTATGTGGACCAAATTAAGAATAGTAAATTCCTGTTTAAGAGCTTAAACTCTGTTAACAGAGCAATTCTGAACCAAAAAGATGTTTAAATGGATTTATGCAGTCACTTTTTGTTCAGAAGGAAATGACTCTTGCCATGAGACCTAAAGATGTATTTATGGATGTCTACTGTAGTAGAATCACTTGCTAGGTATGGTATGAATCTCTGCAAGACAAAAAATTATGACTTTAGGAATTACATATTCTGGTTAAAAATTAAGATTAAAAACAAGTATACACAAACACTAGAACAGTTTAAACTAAAAGGTACAATTAGAAGATTTTTGCATTAAAATGTACTGTGTAACTATTAATCAGTTAAGAGCTCTGACGTACTAAGCCCTTACTGCGTCACCATTTCCTGACGCTCTTAGCACTTCAGCTCATGCAGCCACATAAAAATAAAGTTACCTTTTCTGTGGCAGACTAAGGCTTCAACACTGGCATGAAGCTTCCTAAGTTGCTGATCCAGATTCTCAAATTGCTGCTGTTTTTCTTCAAACCACTGATAAAAGATGAAAGAGTCAAGCATTACAAATTAGATTACCAACAACACTTCTGCTCTTAAAAAAGCAAATTATCCACATACTGGCAGGGTGGTCAACTGATACAGCTAAGAATTCAAGCCAATAAGCAAATTAATAACCCATTTTCTACTTCTACAGCTTTAAAATGCAATTGTTGAGGCTCATTAATTCGTCTCATTATTCAAGCTGAAAAATCAGCTCTTACTGCATCCGATTCATTCATCTTGATTGTCATTTTGTTGACAGCATCGGCAGCCTTGTTCACCATCCTCAATATTCCTGCTCCACTCAGAGCCTGGGTGTTAACCGCTCTCGGCAGCTGGAATTGAATGACAAATAAGGGCAAACAGACTGGTTAAAAGGATGGAGGTTTAACTGGGCACAAGGGGGAAAGAAAAGGATATAGTGTTCTCTCTACTCCTATGTTTTTCAATAAAGTGGAATCTAATTTCTCAGATTTACTACTTTTACATTCTCAAGAGGAAAACTTAAAAATATAGACTATTTACTTTTCTTCTACATCTTTACATTTAAATGGGACAAACAGCCCACTTGTCCAAAGTTATTATGAACTAGTCAAAAGTCCTAACTAGCCACCTATAAACTACAGAGAACAAACTGCCACTACAGCAACAGAAAAGCTTAGATTTACAATAAACTAGATGAAACAAATTCTGTAAAACATTTAATTTAATGCAAGATTTGCACTGTGTGCTGATTATAAAAGGTTGACATCTTTTTGTTTTTCAATATAGTCCAGATTTCAAAACCTACCTCATGCATATGAAAACTGTGTATTTGCTTAGGTAGTTAGAAATCCTGGGAGTAAGTTAACAAACTTTAAATTCAATTGATATTATCATTCAGACTAGTCTAAATATGCCATACAAGGTGGCCCCTGTGTCAGACCATTTACCCTTCATGTGTTGTTTTGTCTGTCAGCAGCATTGACAGATCCACTGTAAGTTATCTATCAATGATGCTTTTGTCAGTAGTGAGGTCTCTGTGACTTATTACTACAAATAAGATATTGACATTGGCCAAAAGACAGTTCAGTATTACAATTAATCCACTATGCATATTTATAAAGAGATATACAATATCTTTAACAATACATTTAATATTGTGAAAGATGCCAGACCGCTAGCACGAGTGACTGAAGTCCATTGTTCACAAAACATCTAGCCTGGCAAGCAGCCTTGCTAGCATTTTCACATTTATCCTACCAATAGCTTTGGTCACTACCACTCTTAAGTTTTATCAGTGGCAGATGATAGGGTTGGCTCCAAGCTAATTAATAATGTGTTCCAACTGTAACCACAGAAGCACACCATTACCTAAGTATGCTCTGCCATTCTGTCCCGTGAAGGGTACAACTCATATGAATTTAAGGGATCAGGTCTATTTTAGACCTGATTATTATATTGCTCTATATCTAGGAACAAATAGGAGAACTTAAAAGAACTTAAATACCTCGGAACTTTCCAAGAACTGTCTTAAATCTGGATCCTGTAATAAGGTTGGGTGTTTTACTGTTCGTTGTAGATACCTGCAATTTTAAAAATAAAAATATTAGGTAACAAAATATATTTAATGTGCCTGACAGCACTGGAAAGTGTCATTCATCTAAAGAATGGGTACAATGCAGCACACTACCTCCCTCATTATCTAATAGGGCCTGAACACTTCTAAAAAGTCACCTCTACAGGGTCAGATGACAGTTCAGTCTCCATGCCCCTTCAATCTTTCACCTCACTCATGACTCCTCAAATCACATTTATGCGTTCTGCCACGTTCCTCCAACAAATACTTAGGCTAAGTCCTACACAGAGTTACAAGATAGGACCACTAAACTGTTGAAACATGCACTGAAGTCTTGCTTAAGAAAGGCTGCCATAAAATCTGGAACTTCTGACTGAAAGTAATGCAGCCACACGCACTCTGTACCACCACATAGCACACCAAAGGTGTGGCCAATGGTTTCTAACATAGTTTGTTTCCACCAGAAACTCCTTAAGGTGGGGCCTGCTGTAACTGTATGCTGCACAGTGATAAAATATTATAATTCATATTTTCAACAGCTGAGTAAAGTCCTCCTCCTCTAATAACAGTTGATCTATGCCCGAAAAAAAATAGATGAGCTTGTTTAAACATTCTTGTACAGTGCAGTGAACAAGCTTTTTGTTATAGGTAATTCTGGCTGACTTATTTAAGAATTAAAGGAAATCTTCGAGAAGTGAGCCAACTATGTTCTAGGTATGAACTATTTATTTGCTGGCTAAACTAAAGCTTTCAATCCATATTAGTTCTAAAAGACTCATACACACACACACAAATAAAAAAATCAACACAACTCCTTCCCTTTGCAATTTTTTTTTGCATTTCTACTTAGATCTAAAAACTGTTCATTGAACAAATATGAGTTGAAGAGAGAAATTTCAACAGTATTCTTCCCCTAAAAACTGCTTCAACTTTGTCTTCCGCTAAAGACTGCTTCAAGTTCGTCACAACTGATTTTAATGTTATGTTTTAAGAGAAAGTGTCTGATGTTTACATGAATGCTTTATAGAAATGTAGTACCTCAAAAGATCAAAGTAATGTAAGAAATATATGTTATTGCCAATTAAGATGTGGTGACAGAATACTATCAATAGCACATTCTACTTTTGCAAAAGCTTTAGTTTTGCCCAAGTTTCAGCTGTGAAGCACCAGAACAGTGCTATTACATTCTCAAATTGTTTATAAACTGTCCTAGAAAGTGATGTGGGCTGGGACTTCCAAGTGAAAGTCTAGGTATATTGGTATTATAAATGTCATGTATTTTTTCCATGCTCTATTAGGTATGGCCACCAGATCCTTATTTTTCTTCCTAAAGAAGCTAAGGGTTGCAAGCGAAACTTTTATACATTAGATAGCTCAACATTTCCTTGCTTGTTTATACTCCGCAGAATGCACAAGTTAACGCGGCAAGCAACCAAAGGGATTTTCCTTTAGACATCTGCTGCTATGGAATAGCTTTTACTTCAAGGGAGACTTCTAACATTTTACTGGAAGCAACTGGCAACGTGCTTCAAGACGATTGCCTGGCAGTCTTGTAGGATGTAAGTTCACTATTCTATGACATAAATTTTAGTAAACTCAACTAACAAGGTACATTGCTTTCCGCACAGTTCTTGGTTCAAAAAAGAGCAAACTAAAGCAGATTTCTTTGGCCTGACTTTAATATGTTTTCCTCAGTTTAGGCAAGAGCAATAGAACCAAACTGCATTTGAACACCTTGGTAGGTAACTTTTTGATTCTAAAAGGAAAAGACAGCTGAAGCTGACATGATGAAAAAGTTGCTCCTTGCCATGTAAGATATTCATAGCCTTTCTGGAAAAAACCCAACAGAATATACTATGAATCCTTCCCAGCATTGTAAAAAGTCCCAGGGAGTCCATTCCTCGGTATGGGAGGAGTGCTCAACTTCCACTAGAAGTGGTACACTCACGTAACTCCTTTAACAAATAAATGAAGCAGCAGCATGCACACAAGCTCATGGATTAAACTTTTTCTAATCCTACTTCTGTTGTTCAAGTAAGCAATCAATGGGGAAACTAGCCATCTCTATTACAGACAGAGATCTAAAGTTGTCTGGAAGTATCTGTCCCAGCTGTTATTCCAAGTCTGCATATCCAACAGTACCAATCATTTAGCAACAAACTTGTATAACCAGAACGTGTTTCATAGTTCCATTTCAAGTGACAGAACAACTTCAGTAACTTCTGGGTGCAATTTGGAGCGGCAAATGTTAAGCTATATGCCAATCTTCAGTTACAGATAACTCTTACAGAACAACCTGTCAGTACTTTGAGGTTCAGTAACATTTCAGATGTTCTTCTGTTACTTAGGAAATGGAAATATATTAACAATGGAATTCTGAAGAGATATCTTTGTTTAAGATGAGCTCTGGAACTCTGAAAGTTCAACAATTTCATACATTATTTGTTTCAACATACAAACTAAAACCTTTGACTTCTGTTAATTTTCTAGTTTAACTGAAACAGTTACATAGTCTATTGTTCTCATATGATGCAAATGCATCACAGCAATGGGCATATTATAAAACCATGCCAAAATTAAACCTGTATACTTGTGTAAGTTCTACTAGATACTTTCTGAAGTGTTTACTAGCCATGTCAATAGGGGAAAATGATGCAGTGTACCAGTGACAGCACCCTTACACAGCAAAGATATTTGAACAATATTAGTTGTATACCAGTGCTGGGTGACAGAGATCAAATATCTCTTATGCCAGAATTCAGCTAATCACATCAGTGCACTGGTAAGTCATCAGAAGGTCATTTTACTTGCCTTCTGAAGGCAAGTAATCTTCAGGTCCCTGAAGATTAACTGAATTATGCCAGAATTCAGCTAATCACATCAGTGACTGTAAGTCATCAGAAGGCCACTTTACTTGCAAGTGACTGAAGGTCTCTTTCACCCGTCTCCCTGCCCAATAGTTGATTTTTTTATGGAACAGGTACAGTGCTGAAGGGCTTTAATTCCTTAAACCCAAAATGCCTCAGTAAGTTGATAAAGTTTTACTTACAGGATCTCTGCAATTTCAATTTTAAGCAGCAACCAGTTTAAAAAGTTAGCTACAATCCTCTCTATGAATAAGGCTACACTTCCCATTATTAACAGGAATTATTCCATTCCTATGCAAAAATTTGGCAGCTGCACACAGCCTCCAGAATCCACCTAAGTACAGATGGCTCAAACTGCAATTACAGAGACCACGTAGTCTATTACAAGTCATTCTGAGGCTAAACAAGTTTTAGTTAGATACATACATTACCTTTCTAGAGCTGCTCTTCTTTTCTCTACAAATTCAGTAGATGAAGAATCTTCCTTGCCTACTTTAACCTTGGTCATGCCTTTGAAGAAAATGGCATCATATTGATTTTATTTTATCACATAAATCATTAACATAATGATGTGATTAGAAGATAAAGCTCATCTAAGTTTACATATTTAAGTCAAACTACGATGAAAAACACTACACAGTAACAGGAAAAACATCAACACTGCATGCTGCATGGTTTTGTGGAAGCAGCTTTGTGAAATATGCAATTTCCTGTAACATATTAATTCTAACTAGAAGTTACACAAAACTAGTCTAATTTGCCCTTATGAAGACAATCTAAATGAAGATCAGAGTCTTTCTGGTCACTCATGTTCAGAAGAAAAGTATCCCAGATAAAGCAGAACAGCAAAATAAATCTCAGGTTATAAGCCTATTAATTGTTAAGCTTATTACCAGTATTTTCATTTTCATTTTATTATTTTAAGTTCTAAAACTAAGAGTTTTTTAGTCAACTAAGGCAAACTAATCAGCTCTGAAAATTCTGAAGCAAATAAACAACTACAAATTGAATGGAGAATAAAATTAGCAGAATAAAATGTATGCAGCTTTACGTTGCTTCCTCTGCCTAAGTCAAAAGTGGCCAAAAAACTATGACAGGGAGCCAGAGTTACTGATATACTGTGGTATGGGAAATACATTCAACCTCAGCAACAGAAGAATTCCAAAACTGTAAGACTGAAGTCAATATTTTTCATGCTAAAGACCTATATCCAGAGAGTTTAAGAACTTGAGTGCTATCAAAAACACCATTAAACACTGAACATTCACAATTATTCTTATTTACTAAAATACAGGAGAGGTATGTTATGATACACTCAAAACATCTTATTTCTACCTGTAGTGTATTCCTGCTCTGTTAGTTCTGTGCTTCTCCAGCTAAAAGTTCTAAGTCTAAGATTCTGAACATGTATTCTGTGGCCTGCCAGGTCAACAGTTCCCAAAGTTGTTCCTCACCCGATCTCCCTTCTGGCTTTAGAAGTTTCACACAGTAACCCATGGAGGGGACAAACAGCATCCTTACAAGAACAAGGAGGCCCCCTTAACCTCTCAGTGAAGCCTTAGATTTTCCCTTCTCTGTAACACGATGAAAATAAATCCGATCGGCATTTTTTTCAGAAGTATACTACACAGTGTAGTGTAACTGTAAATCCATAAATTTATCTATAAAATCAAATATGTCTTTAAGTACAAAGATTAAAGTATTCAAACAAATGTGAGTTAACTCACACGCCTCATCTTTTTGCAGTAGAGTATTACTATTCATTAATATTTCACTGCAGAAAGCATTAAATGCTGCAGTTTAATACAAAAGGTCCTTTACATTAGATAGCAACAGAAGTTCACAGGGAAAAAACTGGAAATGTAATCAAATGACCAATATGAGGAATTCCTAACTTGTGATACTGACAGTTATTTCCACATATCACATCATGTTTCTTTCTCTGCCAATAGAAGCCTACTTAAATGCAAGTGTAAAGCCGTTGCTGTAGCCCAAGCTACAGCAGGAAAGGATCCATGACTTAATAGATGATTTTCTGAGAAACAGAAAATGTGATTTTGCAACACACATATGTAAGTAGTGAGGCAGTTTGGATGAACCTCCAACTCTAGCTCACTGCTGACTCATTTTTATCCTGTTGTTCCTCTGTCGGTAACTGACCACTTGAATCTGTGGCTAAAGTCTGAAATACCAGTCCCTCCCACCCATCACCAAAATAAAGTTGCAGCTTAAAACTCCAGGCATTATCAACAGCGTAACAGTATGAACAGACTACAGACTTCTGTACAATATATGCTGCGTAACACTGAATGTATATTTTATATTAAGACTTGTAAAATATGTGTAATGTAAACACGTCACCTTACTTTCAGCTGTTTTGTCAGCTCTTTGCTTTAACATGCTTAATTTTAAATCAGCTTAGAATACCTTCTTTCTTTCAGAATTAGAAATGTAGGGACTATGTATTCTCAGATAGAACTAAATACCATGTGTGCACTGAAGTTAAAATTTAAAGCCAGAGTTCCATGCTCTTTGGAAAACGTCCTACAGAGTTTGTGAGTTTTCCCAACTTATCTGTAAAGTCTCTATACAAAGATCTGAAGTGACAGTCAGTGCTTGCTTACACTGCAATAAGTCCCACCATTTTACAAACTTCCAAGCATATCAGTATTTATGCTGGTTTTGTTCAAGGTACCTCAAATCCAGTCCAAGTGTTGTCTTACAGATGAATTTGACTGTGAAAGCACTACATTTCCATGTAACTGCATATTGTCATAAATGCCTTAAATGTTGTTATCATCCAAAGGACATGACTAGAAGCCTCATTCCATCTTTATAAGCCCTGTTAGCATTTGTAATTAAACTTATTTTTGTAACACAAAAACAAATGCTGGTTATTACAGCATCATATATTACTTTCAAGAACTACCAGAAGTTCAGAACAAATCTTCAGTCTTACAGACTGGAAAACACAGTGCTTTTCCACAGAATTAAAAGCATGATTTTCCTGAGCTTTCTGCTGCCTATATCTACGGAGTCACGTATTCCTACTTATAGGAAACGCTGTTGCTCTGATTAGCTTTACAGACTGAACTGCCAGAAAAAAAGTTCTGCCATTCCCTACATATCAATGTTCTAGAGTCCAATCACTTACTTACATGGGTAAGCCAAAAGACCTCAACAGGTTTTATTGTTTTAAATATTTAGTTATTTTGAAAGAATTTCTCCTGCTTAGAGCTTGTAAAATTGAAGTTTCTCCAATGCATCTGGCATGCTTCTTGGTTCATGGAGAAAGGATCTGATCCTTCCAAGTATTCACGAAGACTAGCATCACTCAAAAGTACTTTCTGAATTAGAACCTAAAAGAATTAACTAGAGGTTTTAGGGTTTACCATGACAAAAAGAAACATACTGAAGGATTAGAGAGGTGCAGTATGTATGCAGCTCTATACGAAGTGGCAACTGATAACAGCACAAGTTAAAAATAAACTTTCATTTAACATCTTTGTTTTGATAGACTAATCAGCTCTTAAAAGGGCAACAGTGAAGAAAGAATGATAGATAAGAAAAAGAAGGCCATGTATTACGACAGCTCTCCTTATTATCAATGCTGTTCGGAGTGAGGAAGAGGTCAGCACATATCTTTCCAGTTTAATCCGAACTTTTTAAAAATACCGAACAGGAAGAATATTTACTATCTTGGACCACCTGATAAACACTAAGTAATATTTATGGAGAAAGTTTTTCTTTTACAAGCCCAACAGGAATTAAAATACTTAATTTTACAGCATTTAAATGACATGCTTGAATTCAACCTTACAGGAGCTACACTTACCTACAATACTTTTTTCTGGAGCTGGAGGCACAATGTAACCAATATGCATGTACTTTGTTGCTAATTTGCTGTGCAAGCCAAGAAAATCACTGAATCTTCTTTTAACAGAGAATTCATTTTTGTGGAACATGGAAAGTGATGTCTTGAAAACAAAAAGATTTGTTATGAATTACCGAGCTATCTACTCAGCTATGATACAAAGTTATCTGCAATTATTTGTTGCACTAGTTACCTTTGTTGTTACTCTGTATGCCATATAAGCATTCATTCCATCTCCTGTAAGAAAATTAAGATACTTATCCTAGGGCAAGTTATTATAATCCCTTCACACACTTTTTGTTCCAAAATACATATTAAATAGCTTTCCATTTAAATACTAAGAACTGCCAAAACATAACTGAATAAGAAATCAAGCTAAACTCTCTGAATAGTCTTCAAGGGATAAGATAGTCTACCATCTGACTTACTAGGCTCAAGGAACTTACCAACTTTCTCTGGGTCTGATACATTGATTTCTATATCAAACAAATCTCCATTTGCTTCTTCTTCAATCTAGAAAAAAAGATATGCCATTATTTAACAAGATAATGTGTATTCATATTATGTATGGTTACAAGGATATGGGTATAGAGGGAAAAGAAGGAAAAGTCAGTATGTTTGTAAAATTAAAAACCCTTCCAAACTCACCATACAATGTTAAGTGAACATAATTTCTAACACTGATTGTCACTGCAATGAAGTTCATGTGGTGGACTTGACAGTGTCAGGTTTATGACTGGACTCGATGACCTTAAAGTTCTTTTCCAACTTAAATGATTCCATGTTTTAGTTTTAAGCCTTCCTGGAAAAGCTTTCAGTATGGCAGCCTTTTCTCAGGACTTGCTGGTCTCCAACTTTTTAGCAAATATTTATCTTAAGAGTATGTTAATTGTATTTCTTACAATGCGAGAGGATACCGTGATTTAAAAACCACCCTCACTTGTGATGCTTCTACATGCCTCTAATCAAAGGACAGATATTCCTTTTTATTAATGGTATTCATAGCAGAAGGGTTTGGGAAGGCGAAAGTAACAGACAGAATTTTCTGATACTTGCCTGAGCTCTAATCATGCAGAATTTCATAATCTTTCATGTAATACACAGGTTTGACAAAAACAAGAGAACTTATGACACACCACGGCAGAAGGGACAGTGTACCAGGGCTAAAGGGGTGAAAAATTAGAATAAAACGCCATCTTATGGTATCTGGGGAGGCAGCCACCCTCAAGCCACAGGTAAGTCTTGTTAGCAAACTCACTTAGCAGAGGCACTGTCTAGTAAGAGAACACTCCAGAATGAACGGCACTCAGCAATGGTCAGGCTTTGAATGGAACACCCAGTGTAAACCGCAATGTTAAAACAACCATTAGCCTCAGCTGTTTGTTAGCAGGCAGAATAAGAACTGGTTCCTCTCTTTCCCATTAACAGCTTCAGAAATCCAAATTCAAACTTGTACCATGGTAGCAAGAGTTATTATACATTATTAACATTTCTTCTGTATCAAGCTAACAGCTTCCTCCTTTGGCTTTTCCAATATTTGTTCTGAAGGAATGGAGCAT
The DNA here is from genome assembly GCA_009806455.1 of Tetrax tetrax. Taxonomy (NCBI): domain Eukaryota; kingdom Metazoa; phylum Chordata; class Aves; order Otidiformes; family Otididae; genus Tetrax; species Tetrax tetrax. The sequence continues at coordinate 459,620 of WHYT01017288.1, forward strand.
CTTACTCCTCACACTACAGATCTCCAACATAATCACCTAATAAATCAAATTTGTACTAAACTTTATATGCAAAATAAACAGAATAGGTTTTCTTTTATATACTTCCCCTTAGCAAAGGGTGATGGCCATGAGTCAACATACAGGAACTGTCATTTTAAAAGAGGAAAAAACTTCAAAAAACAAACAAGAAATTCCCATGATTTAGGAGTTTACTGCATACCTCTTCTCTGGATCTATCAAAGATCACAGGGGCTGTTACGCTTTTCGATTCCATTCTGGGAGCTACTAATGTAGTAGGTGTTACAGGAGTGATTGCAGGAGTAGGGTCTGGTGAAAGTATTGGATCCCTCTCTGGACTGTCCAGCGAAACTTCTTCTGTTGCTTCTAGATAAAAATTTTGAGTTAGTAGAGAGGTTTTTGTGCAGAGATGCATGTGCATTATGAAGATAACAAACACGCTAAAAAATGATGATAAAGAAGTTTAATACAATCACCTGTAAATAGTACTGATTTGTGGCAGACAATTTCTTTCAAGATATAGGTAAAACTAGATGTGACATTTGAGCTTCTAGCGCATAAAGGGTTAAAATAAGATTAATATTGCGTGGGTTTTAGTATACTAGATAAAGAGTCTTTTAAAGTAGGTACAAGTGACAAGTCATTTATTTCTGCATGAGACATTGTGAAAACTAATGATGCTCTTTTTCACCACCTATATCAATTTTAATTTTTGCACTCGGAACAACAGCTGATTTAGTCAAATAGGCTGACAACCGAGCAGACCAAGCCATGTGTTAAATGAAGGTACGCAACCATAATGCATCCTCATTCCCACCAAAAGCCAACAACCTGTAAAATATAAATATTAGCAGGTGAGACATTCTGACTGGCAAGACTAACTGTCACCCTCTAGCTTCAGTCTCTTTGGGGCTTAAAACAGTTTACTAGAAACTAAATACTTTCTTCAGACTGTACACAGTTCACCTATCTTCAAAGAGGATGCAAATCTCTGCTCTACAAATCCTGCATACTTTCCTCCACTAACTGGTTTTGACCACTGGCAAGCTACACACTTCCTGCGTACAGAGAAGTTCCTGTTCCAGTTTAAATAACTACTGCTGTGGTTCTTGCTAAATGTACATTTTCAAGAATTCTAGTTCCTTAAAAGATAATGTTGACCACAGAACAGTTACTTAATACCAAAATTGACTCCCACCTGATATCAAGTCTTTTTACAAACTTGACTTCCCATAGCAAGTACTTAACCAAGCAGGTAAAAAGTCACTAAAACAGATCCACTCTTGAGTTATACAATGTTACCAAAAAGGTTTACTATGTAATACGGAAAATAGCTGTGCTTGCAACTTTTGTCTATATGAATCACTCAATTTTCAAAAGAAGTAGTCTTTCTTCCAAATCTTTTAAAGCCTAGAGCAGATAATGAATACAACTAGTCTTCCGAGTGAGTGCAACTAGTCTTAACTTCAACAGTTAAGAAAGAAGAGTTTAAAATTTGTGACACAGTTATATGGAATGTAAAAAAAAAAAACAAAAGAAAAAAAAATCATTTTTGTCTGATGTAGAATTCTTTGCTTCTCCAGAACAGCCTGTAATCTACTAGCAACATAGAAGTACAACTGGAAACAGCATCCAGTGAACCATATCATTTACTACTGCAAAAGTAATATTATAATCTTTCATAAATCAGTACACAAAAACTACTCAGCTTTAACTCTGCAGCCACTTAGAGATATTCTGTTAGTCAATTCTGTTTCCCATTCTTCTGTAAGACTTTTTTTACAATCCTTGATGTTCTTCATAAATGAACAAAACCACACTTCTCTATTTCAGGGATGAAAATGCCTACGTGCCTAAATTTTGTTTGATACTGAAGCTCAAAATAAATTGAAAAAAAAATGCAAAAACTTCAGGGTCACTATGCCTTAACCTGTTTTGAAGCAGATGCTCATTCTGGCTCAAGACTGACAAGGTTTACTGTCATCACTTTGTTTTGGAGTATATCATAGAATTGCTGAGCTTGGAAAGAACCTCTGTAGATTGTCTAGTCTAATCCCTATGCTACAGCAGGGTCAGCTAGAGCAGGCTTCTCTGGATTACATTCAAATGGCTTTTGAACGTATCTAAGGATGAGGAATCCACCTCCTGCTTGGAAAAGCTGTGCCAGCGCTTGATTGATCACCCTTACCATTTGAGAAAAAAAAAAAAAGAAAAAAAAAAGAAAAAACAATGTTTGTTTGTTTGGGGGTTTTTTGTGTAACCTGTTTCAATTTGTGCCCATTGCCTCTTGTCCTGGCAGTCAGGATCACTGAGAAGTCTGGCTCCCTCTCCTCCATTCCGTTCCGCTAGGTATTTATGTGCATTGTAGGATTTCCCTCCAAGCCTGCTCTTCTCCAGGCTGAACACCTCTTGCTCTCTCAGACTACTCGTATGTTGTACACTTCACACCCTTAATCATCTTCACGGCCCTGCCCTGGACTCACTCCAGTCTGTTCATGTCTCTCTTGTATTGGATAGCTCAGACCTGGTCTCAGCACTCCAAGTGTGGTCTCTCAAGGGCTGAGCACAGGGAAATGATCACTTCCTTCAACCTGCTGGCAATGCTCTCCATAATTTCAAATCACATATTTCCATGTATTTTCATATTAAACTTAAAAGTAAGCATCTTTTTATATTCTTCAATATGAACAAAGATTATCTAAGAGTTTTATTTTACAATATTTGTTTTCCTATTATTGCTTTATTTTTTACTGCTAAATCTTCCTGAAGAATCCTACTGATGCTTCCTGGCCTCAAATGCCACAGGAAGGATATTGCACCTTCAACCAATAAAGAACTTCAATTCAAAACCTCAAATCAGGTCTGAGGTCATGCTCTTGCAACTGAGGCAGCTGCAAAAAAAAAAAAAAACCTTTTAGATTGGTAGAAGAACAACATTTAAACATGGAAAAGAGGTAGTTCTCTCCTTCGGTGGCTAACAGCATTCCACATATAGGTTATATGTATACAAATGACTGTTTCACAGAAACATTTATCAAAAGAAATTATATATACATCTGTAACATAGTATGTTATATAAATAATACAATATAATATGAGATAGGAGGTTGGACTAGATGACATAAAGGACCCTCCCAAATCTAACCATTCTACGAAAACCTAAAAAATTATAAAATAAAGCCATTCCACTTCAATTCTTCCTTTTTCTATCACCCGCTATATTTCAGCACATGTGTTTTGGAAACAAACCATTAATCACCACCAAGTACTCCTCTACACCTTCCTATTTTAGACAGACTTATAAAACAAGTCATGAAACAATTCAAAACACACAGATTTCTCACCTTCATCAGCTAAGAAAACATTCCTGTTACTGTAAAAGTATGACTTAATGAAAAAAAAAATCCACCATATTTATCATATAATATCCATTTATCCATTGTATTTGAGACAGCATGGCAGTCCAGTGAGGTCCTCACTGACTGGAAAAGGGGAAACATAGCCCCCATTTTTAAAAAAGGGAAATAAGGAAGACCTGGGCAATTACAGGCCAGTCAGTCGCACCTCTGTGACCGGCAACATTACGGAGCAGATTCTCCTGGAAACCAGTTTAAGGCACGTGGAAAATAAGGAGGTGATTTGACACAGCCAACATGGCTTCATTAAGGGCAAACTGTGCTTGACCAATCTGGTGGTCTTCTATGATGTGGTTGCCACATTGGTGTATAAGGGATGAGCAACTGATGTCACCTAACTGGACTTGTGCAAGGCATTTGACGCTGTCCCGCATGAGATCCTTGTCTCTAAACTGGAAAGACATGGATTTGATAGGCAGACCACTTGGTCGATAAGGAATTGAGTGGATGGCCAAACTCAGAGAGTTGTGGTCAACGGCTTAATGTCCAAGTGTAGACCAGTGACAAGTGGTGTTCCTAAGAGGTTGGTATTGGGACTGTCCCTGTTCAACATCTTTATCAGCAACATGGACGGTAGGATCGAGTGCACCCTCAGCAAGACTGCCAATGACACCAAGCTGCGTGGTGCAGTCGACACACTGGAGGGAAGGGATGCCATCCAGAAGGACCTTGACAGGCTGGAGAGGTGGGCCTGTGCCAACCTCATGAAGTTCAACCAGGCCAAGTGCAAGGTCCTGCACATGGGTCAGGGCAATCCCAGGCACAAATGCAGGCTGGGGGAGAATGGATCGAGAGCAGCCCTGAGGAGAAGGACTTGGGAGTGCTCTCTGGAGAGACCTTATAGCAGCTTCCAGGCTTATAAGAAAGACTAGGAGAAACTCTTTAGCAGGTCCTACACCTGGGTCGTGGCAATCCCAAGCACAAACACAGGCTGGGTGGAGAATGGATCGATAGCAGCCCTGAGGAGAAGGACTTGGGAGTGCTGGTGGATGAGAAGTTCAACATGAGCTGGCAATGCGTCCTTGCGGCCCAGAAGGCCAACCGCATCCTGGGCTGCATCAAGAGAAGTGTGGCCAGCAGGTCCAGAGAGGTGATTCTCCTCCTCTACTCTGCCCTGGTGAGACCCCACCTGGAGTACTGTCTCCAGTTCTGGAGCCCCCAACATAAGAAGGACATGGACCGATTGGAGAAGGTCCAGAGGAGGGCCACAAAGATGATCAGAGGGCTGGAGCACCTCTCCTATGAGGACACGCTGAGAGAGTTGCGGCTTTTCAGCCTGTAGAAGAGAAGGCTCCGGGGAGACCTGATAGCGGTCTTCCAGTACCTCAAGGGGGTCTACAGGAAAGATGGGAGAGACTGTTCAGTAGGGTCTGTTGTGACAGGATGAGGGGTAAGGGTTTCAAAATAGAGGAAGGTAGATTCAGATTAGATATTAGGAAAAAAATTTTTTTACAATTAGGGTGGAGGAACACTGGAACAGGTTGCTCAGAGAGGTGGTAGATGCCCCATCTCTGGAAACGTTCAAGGCCAGGCTGGATGAGGCTCTGAGCAACCTGATCTGATTGGAGATGTCCCTGGTCCTTGCAGGGGGGTTGGACTAGATGACCTTTGAAAGTCCCTCCCAACCCTAACCATTCTATGATTCTATTCTATGTTTCTATGAAACTGTGCCTGCTTCTTGCAGGAGTGTTGGACTAGATGACATTTGAAGGTCACTTCCAACCCAAACTATTCTATGGCTCTAAAGAAGTGTCAATTCAATGTAACAAAGCACCATCGCCTTGTAAGACGAAACAGAAGGAGAGTCCTTCCCAGCAATCAAGAAGAGTGAAAAGGAAAAGACTGTGGAAGGGAGTGACAGGACAGAGACAACAATGTTGTACTTCTTGTTGAAAACACAAATGTTAGAAGATTCTGAAAGGAAAAGTATTAGCTGTATATAACAACAGGAGGCTCTTGCCCTTTCTAGCCGTTCCTGCCCCTGCCCTGAGAAAAGCAGTCTTCGAGTAGTACATAAGCTGAAGATACATTTCCCAAAAAGTAGATTTGTTCTGATGAACTCTGGCATTTATGCTTCTTATATATATTCTTTCACTTTGAAAAGTCAGATGACATGGTCTAGATTAAAAAGTTTAATTGGCAATTCTTCTGTTTGTTTTGCAGGGTTTTTTTTCCCCATAGGAAGCTGAATTTGGTAGGTTTCAGAATAGAAACTATGGCACTTTCAGAAATTTTTGCTTGATTTATTAATTTTAGATTTTCTCCTGAAAACCTAGGTATTACGTAGTGGTTCTGTGTGGGTTTTGTTTTAAATATTCTGCATTATTATTTGCATGAAAAAAATGAAATCTAGACTTCTTGCTTTCCTGAGAAGTTCTCAAAAGCATAAGCTCTTCTTGCATAAAGAGAACCAACTCTGCCCAACTTTTATGATGAAAACATTGAGATCCAACACTCATATCATCCATGGCAGTTATCAGCACATATTAAGCACTCTCACCAATCTAATGCTGTAAGACTTCTGTACATAAATACCTACTTTACAATCCATAAACAGTCTTTGCTATGGATCATTGTCAAGATGCTTAGCTGCAAAAGAACATGAAACATTTCATCCTGCTGGAGAAGCAACTATTTATACTTGATTAATATTCTACAGCCAACTACACCAGGTTTCTATCAGTACTGAAGCACTGGGCTCGATCTCAGCATTGGACAGCTCTTTCACCATCAGTATTTCTCAAATACAATCTTAGAAAGTGCAAGTTTACAATTCCTTACTAGCAGCTCACTTCATCTCAGCAAGTTCTTTTTACTGATCACACTTGTAAATATCAGACCTCTAAAATTCTGACATGGCTCAAGAGTGCCTTATTATCTTTGAAAGTTTACTCAGGTGATCACACAAACATGGAAGTAACTTGAAGTAGAAACTGTTGTCCAGAACAGAGGACAAGTTACTTAGGCTTCCCCAGGTACAGCAATATTTCAGAGACAGGTATCCTAACAGAACTGATTGCGAGAACTACTACACCTAAGTCACAGCCCATGACTCTTACTGTTAAACCAGGAGTACTAAGAATAATCTTCATGAGAACAGAAATAGTTTTAACAGAACAGTCTGTCACTAATAATGTCTTCTTCTGATTTCCAAACTGTATGCTCCTGTGCTTTTGTGCATTCGTATCTTGCAGAAGAGACCCAGAACTGAACAACCACCTTCTAGAAAGCAGCATCAAATTCTTCTGATCAGGCACACCACATGACAACAGCCTGACAGGCACTATCAGCTAGAAACTTTTGGTGTTCAGCTGGGCTTAAAGAATAAGCATCTCCCTTTCTGCATCAACTCCCAGGAAATAAGCCTAAGACAAATCTTTCATGAGCTGAAGAAAAACTCCAAGAAAAATCACCCTCCTCAATGCATTGACTTTCTCCCAGGACACAACAGTTAGATATTTGCATAAGACAATCCATTCCCAAACACCTTTCAGCACTGAAAATACAAAAGAACCTTAAAAGTAATCTTTTACTGGACTAGAGGAGAAGAAAAATTGTAATTTTCCATTTTTTCTAAAAATGGCAACAGAGCACTGATATAACTTCACAGCCCTGCTCATCACCTATGAGCACTAGAGGTAGAAGGCACAGACACCTATGTCCTGCACAGGAGGTCCACGGCACATTTCCGTAACTATATACAGAACTTTAGGCTGACATTTTATAAGACTTAATTCAGTATCTAGTTCTTCACCCTACAGAAGAAGTGAAGAATGGACAGTCAGGACTTACGTGCAGTCAGGTTTTAAGACAAACCCCGAAGCCCCTCAAGATACTCCTAATACTAGCTGATTTTGAGCACTGGTCTTCACATGTAACAGCTCTACAGGGTAAGATAAAGTAATTATTTCTTGGCCAAAGAATCAACACATTGACTTTTATTCTAAGGGTGAAAGTGCTAAGTTGGTTTAGCAAGACTGTTTGTTTTTTCACAGAACCAAGAACCACGATCCTAATGGATGCAGGAGCAAAATTTACTGGTCTCCAACAACAGCTGGAAAACTCATTTTCTTCCACCTTTGAAATCCAGTTTTAATAGTTTAGCCAAAGCACTTACGAGTCACCAGAGAGAAGGTAATGAGTATCTAAAACATTTTATTGCATATACTATCCTGTAGCTGCAACAGAAAGAGGTGTTAAGCATAGTCAAAAAAGCCTAAAAAACCCCTAGATTCTGAACTGCATTAAAACAGTACAAGAAAACATACAGTTTGTTCTCCCTCACCTCTTTTTCTATTAGGTTGCATTATTAGATGCAACAATGAAAAAGATTTATCAAGCATATAATAGCTAAAGAGGCATACCATCACATTTTTTACAAATAAGTCTGTAAAACTAGATGTATTTATGCCCCCAGAGAGTCAGAGTCTCTCCTTTCAGGAGTCATCTATAGGATTCCCTTGACCTGAATTTTATAGTGTCTAATAATTCAATATGAAGGAACAACATAAGTTAGAAAGCTGTGGAACCTTATTCACTTCCACTCTAGTTAAGCATTCCTTTAAGCTGTGCAATATTTGCATATAGGTTTCTTTAGAATTTCAACATGTTGAATAAATATGAATTGTAAATTTACACTTGTAAATTAAGTCCTGCTTTCACAGAAAGCCAGGCTTATGCTATCATGCTGGAAGAAAGAAAATAGACATCTCATGTTGCCTTCTCAAATTATTTCTATTCATTGCAAATCAGTATCAGAAAATTAATCAGATGGATTAACATCATTGCCTAGCAAAACAGTCCTACAAAAGAAAACTAGTTATACTTGTGAACGCAAAGCACTGGAACACAAATTAGACATCATTTTTGAGGATGCCTAGGCTGACAGTGATAGAAAAACTGAAGTTCATCACTAGGGTACAACTGTATTATGCAAACTTCCTGCCTAGAACAGGACACTGTAAAAGATGTCATATTCTGCCTCAGGCTCCATAAATCACTCTTGGTTTTTTCCCCCCATTTGAGGGTTTGTGCTAGCCTCAGTCTGTATATAAATTGACCTTTTAAAGACCGGTGTTGGTTAGATGCTTTCAGTTTAGTGCTGCAAGTCTTCCATAGCAAAACACAACCTCATTAAATCAGTTCTGTGTGTTTTCCTCACAGCATTCATTTCAGTTGAAACAATCTGTCTCCTAACATTTGTTCCTCTGTCTGGTTCCCCTCAATATTTACTCCAGCCATCTTTTTTCTTAATATTATCCAAAGGAGAACTGACTTTTCTAAAATATCCACGCCAAATGGCTCTATGGTTATAAAAGTCAGCTTTGTATACTGAAGCTAAATAACCAAATTGCTAATACTAGAAAGCTTTGTTGCTAAAGCATTGCTGGTCTTTATAAGTCATAAGACCAGGTAACACAAATTCAAAAGTAGGATTACCTTCTGTTCTTCATTCTTTCTCTTAAAACACTTCCAGAGTTAATGAACTAGTCAACATAATCTAACAGTGTCATAAGAAAATATAAGTTCATAGATATGCAAATACAAATTTAGTAAGTTCAGAACAATGATAAGGAGCATATGTATACACTTATCTATACAAAATAGCCCAGATACTAAGATTTCTTTCAAATCATTACATCAGGGAATCAATGAAGATGAGATGAAGACTGTATTCAAAGCAGACTGCCAATTGACACACTCAATATGTAGTAACAGGAAAAGTGTTAGTACTGAGAAAGAGCATTCACCTTTTGACATACATAAGATATTCCAAATACTACACTTCCTTTCTTGAATAGTTAATGTTCCTACACCTGTAACTGACAGGAACCATAACCCATGGTTAGGATAATCAAAAACCAATACCAAAGCAGTGACTGATTAATTAAGCATCAGAAATGTGTTGTCTGACTGATTACTTATTGTCTATTTCACACATCTTTCTCCAAAACATGTAGCACTGTCAAGTAATAGATATAGAATCATGCACTATTGAAATTACAAGACTGGTCCCATATGCCAGTTAGTAACCTTTTTATATTAACAAAAGAGACTTATGAAAAAGGAAATATCATCCAGCTTGGAATACAATCTGGATTTTATTTCTTTGTAACTGGAAAAAAGACTGGGACAGCTTACTTATGATTATTAAGTAGAAAATCAGGATGTAATTTAAGTCATGTTTTTACACACAAATAGATTTGAATGTTGTTAATTCCACAATGATAAATACTGTTATCACTGTCAACAGGACATGTTACTAACAAGCTAACACTATGCACTGACAGTACACATGGAGATATCTGTATTTAGTAAATAAACTTAACTAACGCTACAGAGTGTCACAAGAAAAAAATCCATACATCACTGTCAAACTACTTAAGAAATTTAAATTAAACTTTTCTACTAAATAAGTTTCGCTAAGTGTCACTAATTCAGTATTATGAGAGAGAATTAATAGTTACTCTACAAAAATAAATAACATCCAAAGTGTAATAGCAGTGTTTACACCTGAGACAACACGTGCAAATCTGGTGGAAAAAATACTCCTAATTTTAATTTACCAACAAAACTTTTACAAAATTAATCTAAACCTGAAAAGAATTCACATATCCCATTGTTTTTACTACTAAGCAGGATTAAGTTTTCTCCTTTGAGTTTGAAATGAAAGGCTATACTTCAGAACAGTTTTACAACAATATACTACAATAGCAAGATGTGTTAACAATGGCAAAACAAACAATTTTGGGCAAAGAAGAATCTTGGCTACTTTAAGTTTTTAGTGTGTTATTTCTCCTGCAAGTTCATAAACTTGACAACATACTGCAGAAGATCATAGGACTTCAATTAAATACATGATTGCTGAAGTCAGGGAAGAATGATTGATAATGGATAGAGGCACTAATTTATTACTTAATGAATATTTGAGGAAGCATACCTTCAAGAGGTTAAGCAACAGTTAAGAGTTGCTAAGCAAGTTGCATAAAACTAAAATTGAAGGTTCTGTTGCTGGGTTGCTCCTTCATATTTCCTTATAGCCAAGAAAAAAACTTTTTATGCTCTAAAAGGCCGTTAACCCTCCTTCCCAGAAAAGCACATTCCTTTCAGTCCAAGAGTAAAAGAGTTTATGCAGACACATTAGAAGAAAAGAGCAATTACCAGCAAAGAGGTCTTCTCTGTCATCATCTAGCATGATTTCTGCCGGCTTTGGACCATTGGAGTTTGTGCTGAGGTCTTCTGCAGGAAGACTTGCTGGCTCTGGAGATGAAGGACTTGACTGTTTAAAAAAAAAAGTGAAATAATTAGCAGAGAATCAGTTGCCACGTGTCAGTATATAAGAATTATTGCAACAAGCATTCTTTCATTGCAAAGAAACAAGACCAAGATGTACAGAACGGAAACCCTGTCAGCTATTTCCATTTCCTACTCCCAGCATGGTAACAATGAACAAACGATATGAGCTAGTCAACATTTCTTTTCACTTCTTGTCAGAGAGAAAAAGAAGTCACCCATTTCCTCAAGTTTAATGAACATGAAACAAAAGCTGCTACAGAAATACTTAGAATAAGTTTATTAGTACTGCTGAATGTAATTTGATTTTTAAGTTCCTTTTGGAAAAGCTGGTATTTAGATTTGGATTTGTACGTAGAAAAAAAAAAAATGATTAAAGAAATCTCCAAGGAGTCTCTACCAGGTTTTCAGAGATTAAAAGAGTGCATTAATGCCATTCAAACAATTCAAAACAATACCGTAAGAAATGTCGGTATCTTTGCAATAGGTTGAATTTGGGGATTACTAGCACAGAAAGTCACATTGTACTAACATGGAAGCTAGGCTTGTCTTATATATAGTTCTTTTAATTCACTGAAGACTAGAACTTAGCCTGTGAAAAACAGGAATACTTGAAGACACTTGGGAAAATCATAGTAATACTGAAGCTGGGCTACTAAATTTATAGCTTATTCACAAAATAAATACACATCTAACTGAAAATCAGTGCTTCAATTAGAAAATCCTTCTTGAGTAAGTATTAACTATGGTTATTGAGTAAGTATTAACTATGGTTATTTCAACAGTTCTAGAAAATTTGCAAGACTCACTGCTCACAACTTCATCCAAGATAGCTAGTTAAGGCATCAACAACAGCTTATTTATTCATTAATGTATGCACTTTAAAATGAGCATCTTAAAACTGTGTCACTACTTACTTCCTAGTTTTGGCACAGAGTTGTCATAATCTAAGTTCAGAACCAGAGTACAAAACAGATAGTAAACCATTTCAGGTTATACTTCAACAAATATCACAGGTTACAGAAGATTAAAGAAAGCCTGAAAAATACTGGAAAGCCACTGTAGAAAATCTGTCCAGGTTTTATTTTTACATTCATAAATATAGCAGAAGCAACAGCTCTATCAGAGAGGCCTTCCTTACAGCCGGCACTCCAAGAACATTGCATGTCCTGACATGGAGTATGGCACTGTTGCTTTACTTCCAAGCAGCACAGAGCAAGATCCTGGCCTCCACATCTGTCTGTCCTCAGTCACCTGAAATTCTGGTACAAAGGCAGTAAGTGAGAAACAGTAGAAGTCCTGCCAGACAAATTCAAACACAGTACAAAATAGTTTTTCAGAGGACACATAAAATCCAGACTCTCAACCTAGAAAGCTGTCAGCCGAAGGTTTTCCCTGCTGAAAACAGAAAGAAGATAAAAGCAAAAAAAAAAACCCAAACCCCAGAAAATTTATAATGCTCTAAACCAGACTATGGTTGCAACAAGGAGCTGCTCCATTCAAACGACAGAAGGGGTTATATCCCTCTCCCTCTGCCAAAGGCTGCCACTCTCTGAAAAACCCACATACAATGTGGGGAAACCAATAAACAAACCAAAGTGAGGAGAAATGAAAGGAGCAGCCTCTCAAACTGCTTGTTGGATTTTGCCCTAAAGCCTGCAAAGAAAGACAAAACAGGAACAGGTGGGAACTGTATGTAGCTACTAGAGTTTATAACCTTACAGGCAACCAATCCACTAGTCACACGTACACTTCTCATCTCATACTAAACCAATGCCTAAATGATCCCACCACAAATAAGAGCGCTCAGAGGTAATAAAGGTGTATTTGTTCATTCCGTGAAGTTGTATCACAAGACTTGCAACTAATTTAGATGAAATGAACTAGGAAATATGAGAAAACCTCACCACTTGACATGGTTCATTATTCTACAAATGGTACTATAGATTCTATGTGTCATATCTAAAAGACAACAGTTTTAAATGATCTGAGAACTCAGAAGCAGCAGGGTCCAGAAGAAATGGTCTGTTTCTCTAGGCAGTACCGCAGAGAGCTGCAAGTTCAAGATCTTGTACTTCAGCTAGAACAGCAGAGCACACAAATGCTTGATTTCCCTGTGAGGTTAAAGTTTTATCAGCAAAAGTAATTATTCATGAAAACATTACAGATACTCATTCCAGACCAGTTTTGCTGCTACTCAACTTTGAACAGTAACCCACTTACATATTGACAGATCTGAGGTTTAGGACAATGGGACACATGACTACAGATCCAGAAAGACATGTAGTTCATGCTTGTCAATTCGACTCCATGAAAAATAGCTGTAACATGGCCAAGCACAGAGAACAAAAGCCTTCCTGATCACTTGTTCCACAAGGCAGATGGCTTTCAGCTTTATCCCTTAATTGTACTCTTTATTAATAAGTGGTGGTAAAGAGCTCTTGGAGAATCCAAAGCCAGGTTGGATGGGCCTTTGAGTGACCTGTGGAAGGTGTCCCTGTCCATGGCAGGAGGGGTTGGAACTAGATGATCTTTAAGGTTCCTTCCAACCCAAACCATTCTATGAATATTCATATCTTCAAGCTATTCCCCGACTCTATCTTCTCGTAGTTTGGTTACTGATGATTGCTTTTAACTACTCCTGGCTTCTCATCACAAAAGAAACCCTATGAAGACACAAGAACCACCTTGAACATTTAAACCTGATCAACACATGGCATAATATGAAAAAACAAACATTAACATGCTTAAAGCAACAAGTTAACCGGAGGCCACTCCCATTTTGAAGAAGGAACAGAGTCTTCCTAGGAATAGCCATAGACACATGGAAAAATATCAAGTCCTGTCAGGATTATGAATCTCTTTTTGTTACTGAGCTGGGAAAGATCCTGCCCTTGGCACTATTCAAGAAAACCAAGAATTCTGCACTGAATACTAGGCATCACAGCTGTAGTTAGTGTATCAATTACAGAGGGCTTTCTCCAAATTTCACATACCTCTGTTTCCACAAACCACAACTGGAGAATACTCACAAAAGGTGAGGACTGAAACAAGTAGATCATAGGAGAACCTCAGAAAGCTCAAGAGGCAAAGCTTGTTCATGCAGCTCGTATAATTTGTATACAAGACAAAGTCTAGAAGTGGTTCTTACTGAAAGACTTCCAGTGAAACAGAAGTTCTACTTATGTGCTATTCATTTTATAAAAATATAATAAATTTATGTTTGTTATAAATCTCAAGTTCTGTTTTTAACAATAGTAGATATTGTAGATGATTTACAGGTAAAATGTCTTTCTTTTAAAATGCCCTTTCAGCTGTGTACTGGTTTTGGCTAGGAAAGAGTTACTTTCCTTCATAATAGCTTGTATAGTTCCATGGCCTGGATTTGTGACCAAAGCAGTGTTGATCACACAAGCATGTTTTAATTATTGCTGAACAGTGCTTACACAGTGTGAAGGCCTTCTCTGTTTCTCACTGCTCTGACAGCAAATAGGCTGTGGGTTGCACAAGAAGCTGGGAGGGGACACAGCTGGGACAGCTGACCCAAACTGGCCAAAGGGATATCCCATAAAAGGTGGCAGAAAGGCGACCAGTAGGGAGAACATTTGGAGTCATGGTGTTGGTATTGTTTGTCTTCCCAAGTAACCACTACACATGAAGTCCCTGCCACATGAAACACCTGCCTGCTGATGGCAAGGAGTGAATGAATTCCTTATGTTGTTTTGGTTGTGTCGCACACAAGCGTCTGCTTTACTTAGTAAATTGTCTTTATCTCGACCCACAAGTTTTCTCACTTTTACCCTTCTAAACTTCTCCCCAGTCCTGCTGGGGGAGGTGAGCAAGCGGCTGTGTGGAGCTTAGCTGCCAGCTAGGGTTAAACCACAACAAGCTAAATAAGGTATTTCTGTGTCTATTAATCTTGCAGTGCCTCTTTGGTTTTTTTAAACAGCTGTTATTCTCAGACAAGACAAATTAAGGATGGGGTTAAATATCTTCACAAACAATTGGGACTTTATATGAAGAAGATGAAGTGTACAAACTTCTTAAAAATTATTAATGGTCTGAATACTTAATATAACTTTGGACACAGTATCAGCTTGTTTTTAAGAGTTTTGCAACAAAGTTCAGCTTGTTATATTCAAAAGTTATCTTCAAAACAGGCATAGTTCTCGAGGAACTATGAAAACCCAGAAAGCCACAGTCCTGAAAATATCAGAAACTCTAGTCAATAATTTCTAATAATCTATTTTACAGTCAGTGGGTCAGGAAGTGCTATTTAGCCTCTCAAATAAAGCATCCATGCACTCAAACAACTATTAACATGTTAAGCTATTCCAGATACACCCCACTACAGGTGTAAGCTAAAAGACAGTACCCTATATTTGCTCTTTTATCTTGATAAAAGTACGAGTAAAACGGCAATTAAGATGTCTGTCAGAGAACTTAGTAGTTAGTGCAGTGAAAATCCAAGTTATCAGACAAGAAATGGAAGATGGGACTAACAAAAAAAACCTCATGGCTCAGACACATATCGGCAGCTCAGCTATTCAGAAATTTTAAACTTACTTGATGCGAATGAGTCACAAAATATCACAAACACGTCCATTTCCTGAAAGGTTCATGTCTGTGAAATTTTTGAATGACTCCTGAGCTGAAAGAACATCAGGAGAAGCATCCAACAACCAAGATACCTAATGGGCAGGACATTCAGATATGCAGGACAGTCAGGATCCTGCTTTATTTGTTTTCTAGAAAATACTTTTCTGGTGAGAGGCCTACAGGCCCATTTCAATTTCAATGGCAATAACAAGCTCCATTTCCCCCTCTTTTATTGAGCATTACATTCAGTGGTAATAACTATTTCATAGCTCTGACTCACAAAGAAACGAGTTCTCACATTTGCTGTTGGCTGAAATTACAACCCTGGAGTTTGGACACAATCTCTCTTCTCTTAACAGTACAGTTCCCCCCAAACCAGTTCAACTACTTGTTTGAACTCCTCCTAGCCTCCTTCAGTCTTAACAAAAAGACAAAAGCCAACCATCATACTGTTCTAGTTGTTCGAGTTAACGAAGCTTATTGTCTGAAACAGGGTTACAAAAGCTCACAAATTCCAGTATGGGCAGAGAAAAAAGACTCAACAGTAGAACAGTAATGTTTTCAGCAGAAAATAAGAGGACAAAGGGAATCACACTAGAATGAACACCTACATGTTCTTAAGCTTCCATTACAGCCTGGATTTAACAGCAAGAAACAAAACACACATTTCCAGTAGAATTAAACCAATTAATCTCGGATATAGTTGTAGTTTTCTGCAAAGGTATAGTACAGTGTTGAAGGACTTAATATTTTCCTCTTAGATATTCCAATGGGGTCTTTACTGCTTTCTCTATAACTGTCACTGTTAAATTCAATAGATATCATTAAAAACATCTGGACTTCTGTGCCTATCTAATGTTTTCCCTTCTGTGCAAAAACCAAACGCATATTGCAGATCTTTGACATAAACTGATAAACCAGCAATGAGATTACATATACACCTTACCCTAAATGACAGTCCTTGACAGATTATAACATCTACTGCTTACTCACTGTTTCCAAGTACCCTCATGTACTCTTCCACTACAAAAAAAAAAAAAAAAAAAAAAAAAAAAAAAAAAAAAAAAAAA
>WHYT01017288.1:507567-555906 GCA_009806455.1 Tetrax tetrax
ATTTAAACCCATTACCCCTTGTCCTATCACAACAGGCCCTACTGAACAGCCTCTCCCCATCTTTCCTGTAGGCCCCCTTGAGGTACTGGAAGACCGCTATCAGGTCTCCCGGAGCCTCCTCTTCTCCAGGCTGAACAGCCCCAACTCTCTCAGCCTGTCCTCATAGGAGAGGTGCTCCAGCCCTCTGATAATCTTCGTGGCCCTCCTCTGGACCTTCTCCAACTGGTCCATGTCCTTCTTATGTTGGGGGCTCCAGAACTGGACAGAGTACTCCAGGTGGTGTCTCACCAGAGCAGAGTAGAGGGGCAGAATCACCTCCCTCGACCTGCTGGCCACGCTCCTCTTGATGCAGCCCAGGATGCCGCAAGGGCGCATTGCTGGCTCATGTTGAGCCTCTCGTCCACCAGCACTCCCAAGTCCACCAGCACTCCCAAGTAATTTGTACATTTAGTGCCTGTGCTCCCTCATCCAGTCAGCCAAATGAACATTACACTTCAGATCATGGTGACTGTTCTTCTGTGAAACACGTGCCATCTTTCCGTCTGGGTATTTAATTGCATATTAAAAAAAAATATATATTCTATCACCTTTATTTCATTCTTTGCCAGTGAGTGGCCAGTGTTTTCATTTATTAGAGGAAAATAATTTTATATATGTGAAAGATGCCTGTTGTTTTACCAGTTAGACACTTCATTTGCATTTGGAGTAGTGACAGGTACTGCCCTCAGTCAATTAATGGAATGGGAATTTCTGTTCTCCAGTTCATCTAATGTTGCAGTATAATCTTGATAAGTATGTTTACCCTGTTACAACAGTAAGATGATATAGAAGAATAGTGATTTTTTCCATCTTCATGAGCACTAATGGCAGATGAGAACTAAGCAAGAAACGTTGGTTACCATGATAAATGTGTATCTGCTATCGGGATTGTCCTCCACTGTTTATGCTTTACAAGAGAGAGGATGTGTTCCAGTGAAGCTTTGTTTTTATTTTGGCACTACCAGCCTTAAATTTAAACCGAGCTGTTGCGACTTGATGAGAGACGCAGAGCAACTTCTGAGATATTGTGATTTGCTTTGGGCCTCAGTCACCCATTCACCAACCGCTGTCTCTCAAAGCTCATAAGGAGTTGTGTCCCAATACAAGAGTCATACTGAAAACAAGTATAAGGATGTTGTTAGCAGGTGGTAGACCTGAGGCATCCCTTGCCAAGGTAGAAGCCATGCATCTAAAAAGCCCCTGAGTGGTTGGAGGTGGGACAATATTTGGAAGAAGCATGGACTTGCCTGAAGCTAACCCTTCTTTAAGCATCTGTGTACGGCCACAGAGTGAAACATAGTCTTAAACGTATTAAAGAGAGCAAAGGGTTCCTAAATGCCAAGTAATGATTTGTTCAGCTACAGCCCAGTAAAATTTTTGCATCATGTAACTGCAAGCCCATGGTCCATGACTAAGTCAATTTCATACATTTCTGTAAACATAAGGCTGTCTTGACCTGCTTTCCTCGTTCCAGAGAATGTGAGGAAATCATGTAAGGTCTGCAGCTGGTCCTATATAAAGTATGATCATTTGTAGCATTTTATTAATAAATTTAAACTCATTTTATAAGGGATAAATTATTACAAGATTTTTGATGACAAATCAATAAAGTTAACATCCATTTTTTACTATTCTCTGACTTGCTAGGGCTTTCGGTTAGAGGTGGGAGCATTAGAAGCAGTCAGTCTGCTTAAAGATTTATATGCAATCCTAGCTGATGTCTGAGTGATATTTGTAGAAATTAGTTTCAGTGCGTATTCTTCAGCTCTTTTTTTTTAGAACTATCTGTTTATATTGATGTTTTGAGTTGTCTTAATTCTTTTGTCTGAAACTGGACAATACAAGGGTACCTAGAAAAACAGAAAGGTGGAAAGAAGGAGGCTGGACCTTCAACACAGTGACAGGGATGAATAACTGCAGTCTCTGTTGGTGCCATCCTTCTGTGAAACATCAGGAGTTACCATCTGAACATCCTTCCAGTCAGAGAAAAGATTTCATGTAGCTATTATGCAATTTTTCTTTAATGGATTCCAAGTTTCTTCAACTGTGAACCATTTTCTTTGCCTTGGCTGGGAGGCAGGGTCAGATGATCCTCGTTTTCTGCAGGTAGTTTCTGGTACTGCATTCGGAGCTGCTCAGAAATGCCTCCTAACTCTTACCATCACTGTTTCACCAGGGGAAAATTTAATGTTACTGTTTATTTTTCCTAATTTCTCCAGGCAAAATTTAATCTAGAGAGAACGTTAGGGTCAGAACCATAATGAAAAGGGTTTCAGGGGAAAAAAAAACCAATCCATTTCCAAATGTCTGTTTTTAGAAGAAAACAAAAATCACCTGCTGAAAGCGCACACTTTGTTAAAAAAATCCAGTAACCAGAGCTGCATCTCAGTCTACATCTTTCAGCTAGCAGTACTATCTCCATCTAGTGTAGGGCTCAGTTAAGATGAGAGCTCACAATAGTTTTGTGTTACCACTTGGTAGGTGAAGAAAGTTTATATTGTCTTTCTCTTTTAAAGAGTTACAATTCTTCAGCTAATTTTAGTTTAGGAGATTTGAGGAGGGAGTAGAGGAATAAGTGAAGGAAGGGGAAGCATTTTGCCTGTGTGAGAACCTTGTGGAGAATCACAACAAAAGCTTGAAGGCAGAAAAGGCAACAGCATGGAAGAAAATTAGTGACATGCAGCAAAAAATTGGTGCAGTCACCTCTCCAGTTCACCACCATGAACATAAACCTCGGGAGTCATGGGCCTGTGGGAAGGAAGCTTATTTTCCTGCTTACTTGGCGCAACGCAGACGCTGTGATACTCACATACAGCAGCCTCCTCCTGTGCTGTGGAATCCCCGTGACGTGGGCCTTGCTGTATCCTAAGGTGACTGAGAGTTTTCAGTTGTTACCATAGGAACAAAAGTAGGTTTTACTGATCACACGATTTTTCCGAAAGAAGATCTGCATTCTTCAAACATTAAATTATAGTGCTGGCTAATTAATAAGTTTATAAAATATGATAAAAGGCAAGGGTGACATTGCAACTAGTTCTTTGGGATAGATAAGGAACAGTATTTGTTATTTATATTCCAGACACTGCAGACAATGTATTTTTATGTCCTCCTGCCTTTGAGGCCATTGCTAGGGAAATACCAAGAGGGTCTCCAAAGAGCTTGTGGAGGGTCAGGGTTTCGGGTTCCAGCCATTCCTCTGCTGCAATTACGCATGTGCTAAAGGAGGAAGGTGTTGTATCTGCTCTTACATAGGTGTTCAGTGCTTCAAAATAGTTCACCCCTCTCAGCTTGCTGTGTGTGGTTGGTTTGAGGTAATTCACTTTGGTCTTAAAGCAGAAAGTAAGAGAATGGAAATCTGCTCTCTGAGACCCCTGTTGGAGTTTTAGAAATGTGCGTATCCAACACATAGCTCCAAAACTCTCCAGTTCAGTTCTTCCTTAGCATTTTCCTATACATTTTGGGTACAGTTTACCCCTTATAACTGTAGCTGGCTGAAAGGCAGAAGTCTAGTCTAAGCTATTGAGCCTAATTTGTAGGCTAGAGGAGACAGTCAAAGGAAAAGACGATTTCTGTCTTTAACTCTTATGCTAGGGTGGATTTCCTGATGGGTGCCTGTTTGCATTGCGTAGAGAGGATGCTTATACAAATACATCAAGAGGTGCTTGGCTTTAGGACAACTGTGGTTAGGTGAGAAAATCTAATTCAGCAAAGCATATGCATATATCCTAAATTATAAACTCTCTAAGTTATTGAGCCTGAATCTTAAGTGTGGCTTGTTGGCTGGTTATGGTATTTATCATCATAAAAATTATGAAGTGGCTGTAGAATTAACCTGACTCAAAATACTATTAATAATACTCAATCCAAAATTAGTCTGAGAAAAAAATTACTTCCCTCCCCTCCAGACACACTGGTTCATGTACTCTGCTACTTTAAAAAAAACAGAGCCCTAAAATTAAAGAAAACAAAAAAACACACTGAAACTTAAAAAATCTCTCGAAATGTTTGCATTTGCATGGATTAAGAGAGCTAGACACCAGAAAAAGTTGTTTCAAATGTCTCCAGCCATTTTTTTTCAGAGCATAATCTACAATCCACTGAGATTTTTTTCCCACTTTGTGAACATATAAGATAAGGACATGTGAAAGCAATTTTTCATTGAAAATTGCACAGTGCAAGTATGCATAAACTAGTATTTGCTTTATTTCAAAATTGCACAGTCCAAATGCAGCTGTAATTTGCATCATTTACAATTTTGCTGTAAACTGACTTGGGGCATCTGTCTACATTATAGCCAGACCAGGCAAAAGATAAGTAGGAAAAATGAAAAACTTCTAACATAATTGATTTTCACCAAATAGCACTGTCTCTGGCTGTTATAACAATTAGTTTATCAATTTAATGTTGATTACAGCTTTCCCAGTAAGTAACAGGAAAGCTTGCAAACATCCACTGAACAGCAGTGCAAAAGAAGAATCTGGCGCTGTCGCCACTTGAGCTACTACCATATCTGATATGTATTTGTGTATCTAATACATATGTTTGTTTTTCTTTAAGATATTTTCAGACATGTTAAGACAAAATTTGGCTTTACAGCATTGTTTTCGTTCAACAATTTTTATTTCACTCCAGCTAAATTTATCCTGTGGAGGGGTAACTTTGGGCTTGGAAAATCTATTTCCTTCAAATTTGTGCTTCAAGTGATAACAGGTGCTAAACACAAAGTAAGGAAAAAAAATCTTTCAAAAGCATTGAGAAAACAAACAACATATTGTCTAAATAAGTTAATAATCACATTTTCAAATTTCTTCTTAATGAAACTGCTTCAAGAGCTCAAGGAAGTCCTTAGAAGAGCATGCAGTCCTGACTGAGGAATCCATTGATAAAGAGATGGGAGCTTCAGAAACAAACCATTGCAATTCACTTCATGTCTTAGAAGGGATTTTTAAAGTGCTTGGTCTGCATAAACTAGAAATTTAGCTACAATAAACTGCGTGTGGTTTTCTCATCTTCCGTTATCCTGTTTGTGTTGTATCCTACAATATATTCTCCTTGCTTTGATTAACCTCATGTTGTGTTGAAAAACACCAAGCATCTCATTTCAATAGGTTACAAGTATGATTCTGCCAGTAAGTTAATTAGTGAAATCACTGAACCTGTTCAGGATGAATTTAGTATGAACTTGAAGTGATACTAATGAAATTCTGCGTGGCACATGGTGGGATTGTCTTAACTTCACCTAACCAGTCCTCCTTAAAAATCCTAGCACTACCATAAGTTCTCTTCCTGTGGCTGCTAGTGTACTGGCACATTAATATCAGGATAGTGGACTGACATCTCAGTTCCTCCTTCTTTTTTGCAGTTTTACAGATTAAAATGGAAGAAGGAAGAGCAGCCTCCCACTTCCTGCCTGCTGCTATGAATTTAGATCATAAATAGCTGACAGGCTGCTTTATCCAGAACAACAAATACCACCAGTCCATAGAATTAATTATTTCAAGATATTTGAAATTTTTAATTTATTTCGAATAATTTCCTGCAACAAGCATACCCACCTTCCTCTTCATAGACCAATTTCTACAAAATATGTGCTCTTTTGAAGCATTCGTTTTCAAAAGATGTTTAGATCTATGGTGTTTCAAAGCTCTGTTTTCTCAGCTGCTCACCTGGCTGTCCACAGTCACCGACAGCTCGCCGCAGCAGATCTGCCTGTGGTGCCAGTGGGAGTGATGGCTGTTGGAACTCATCAAGTGAACGGCCAAACCAGTAAGATCAACATGGTGGGAATGGCTTGGTGGCAATGGGCAATTTAAGGCATGGACTGGAAGCAGTACCTGCTCTGTGCAGATGGGTCACTGAGCCCTGCCCAGAAGTCCAGCTCAGTTCCCTCTGTGTTGGGAGAGGATTTGATTGTGCTCTGGTTTTTGTTGCCCTGTCCTATTGGAGGTTATTGCAGTGCTCTTCCTCCAACTGACTGTCTGAGATGAGCGGTCGGAATAGATTTTGCTGGCCCAGGCAGGATCCAGCTGGGTTTGCAATCTGAACGAGCCTGGCTGACATTGTCCCAGGTGGTCTGGAAACAACTCCCACATGCTCGGTGACAGAAACTCAGCACTAAAAATATTAAATAAGTCTTGTATGGCAAATAAGTAATGAAGAGCACATGTGAGAAATGGTGAAGAAAGCATGATGGTTTTGGAACAATAGTTAAGAATTAAGTTTCAAGCTTAGAGAATATTTATTTTGTCATACTCAATGATTGAACTATTATTCAGTTGCAGTACTTTTTGATCTGTAAAAATTAAATAAATCTGGTGCAGTGCAAAAATCTGAGTGTAGACATGGTAGTTGAGATCTTCAGAAAGGCTTAGATATTCATATGGCGTAGTGTCACCTGTAGATAAACTAAGTTAAATATTTATAAGCTTAATTAGTCTTCATGTTTTAAAATGTAAATAATCTGCTTCTTGACGTTTGGAAGATTTATCTTATATGCATTTTATTATGTGGGACCAGAATTATTTTAGTGGTTGGGATAGGACCGTAGTTCTGCTTTGTTGTGGTGAATCCTCTGTTCCTACATTTGGCTAAACTTTATTAGCAGTATAGATAGAAAGGCAGTGCCTACAACTCTGATTTACGCAGGTGTTCATTGAGACCAGCAACTGTCTGCATGTTTTCAGTCATCTAAAAATTTACCTCACATCCCCAAGATTATTCAGGTACCTGTTTCCTAATGAGATCAAAAGGGTTGGATGCTTGCCCACCTATGCGGATTAAGCTGTAGTTGTTCTTTTGCTTTTCACTAAACACTCCAGAGACTCCCTGAAAGCACACATTGCCGTGCTAGCAATAGGCATCTGCTGGGAAGGTGCTTGCCTCCATCAAGGGAAAAAGTCACTTGGGGACCTCTGTGCAGGGGAGTTATGACCAGAGTAAGGAACTGCCTCATCTGTGCTGTCCAGAGCAGAGGAGGTGTCCCTTCCCCTCCCTAGATGACAGGGCTGGTAAGATGGAGCAGGAAAAGATGGAGCACAGCCCATGCAGAGAAGGGACACGGTCTGCCCCTGCAGGAGAGGGTGCTGGTGCCTGCAGGTGGGTGGCCCAAAAACAGACTTCAGGGCAATCTGTGTGGTCCTCACCATCACTGCTGTCCCTGACAGCATGTTAACAGGAGTATACATTTGGCAGCTACTGTTTATTAATTTTGTGACCCTGGTATGTGCCCCAGCATTTACTGTTATGGAGCCAATCCATGTGTCAGGCTGACTTTTGTGTACCTATTCATCAAGGAACATTATCTGAAGAACTGGTGAAGACTGGGAGGACTGGGAGAAATGCAGATGTAGTGCTGGCACCAATAATTTTGCACAGGTGTTTAGGCAGCAAGAACCTGTGAAGACAGATGTTTGCTGTGCTGTCTGATATGAGTTCCTAGATCCAGGCACCGACTGGTCATGGAAAAAGGATGAGGAAGGCTGAGCCTCTTTCAAAGAACTGGATCTGACCCCTACATCTTTTCACTGGGTACAGAGGAGTTGATGGGGATTGGGGGAGGGTGGCACATCTTGAAGCACTGTGTACCCTCTCCCGTGTATTTGTGGCATCCTGAGGATACAGCTGGAGCATTCAGGAAAGCTGGCAAATGAGAACATAGGCAGGTATAAAAGATATGGCCAGTTGCTTCATTTTTCAGTATGCCCTGAGACAATGTGAGATTCAGGGTAGAATCAGAAGTATTTAATATATCTTCATCTTTCAGTATGACCTAAACAATTTATTCATACTGAATCAAGATCATGATTAGTGTAACTCATTTGGATACTACGGGGGTAAATTCCTTTAAATTTCTTTCAGGAGCTTACACATTTTTACTTAAGTCTTTTAAAACATGGAGGAAATTAAAGTCTTCTTTGAGGTTCTTATGGATCAAAAACTTAAATACTGGCATTGTACTGCTTATTAGATCCAAGCATTAGACTATCCAAATTAAATCAAATGAAAAACATTTGTGGATTTGTAATTGTGATTTCAGTATGATGGGAATGCATTGTGGGTTTTCTGATTCAGAGACCAAATGTTATTTAGAAGCCACTTCTCTTAAAAAATCATGAACAGAAACCATAAGCCTTAGGAAATTCCCATACTGTTATTTAACTATAAGTATAAAAAAGTGAAGCAAATGGTATTTTGGACTAGCGAGCTTTTTGTTCTCTTATAACAGCTCTAAGCTATTGCCAAGAATATATTTCTCTTTGCTAAGTCAGTATGTTGACATGGAACCCATTATTTTAGATGAGCATATTCCTTCTGGAAAAATCCATTAGTCTCAGTGAAAGGATTTTATATTTTTTCTTCCTTAAAGAAAAACAATGCATTGGATTTCATTTTTCCCAGACATTTATGTCAAAGTTGGCATAAGCAGCACGTTCCTTTATGAATTCGGTAAATTAAGAGGCTTCCTTTTCTAACATAGGTGTTTAAACTGCACTTGGAAACCCAGTTTACACCCAGAACATACTTCAAGTTTGCCATTCATGTCCTCATTTCTGTATTCTTAGACTTTCCTATAAAATTTATGATCTAAAATAGTCCTTTTCTTGTGAGATCACTGAGCGTTTTGTTACATTTGGGGCTAGGTAGACTCCCTTTGGTGGCTAACTTCAAACCTTGACTGTCCCAGGACTCTAGGTTAAGTAGCTACCTTGGTAGAGAACTATGTATGTCAAAGCTTATTGTGAAAGTAATGTGACTGGAGCCTGTCTTCATGTTTCTTTACGAAGTGGATACCAAATTCAGTCACAAAAGCAACAGAGATGTACACTAGAAAAGTGTCATAAAATGTGTGTACCAATTAGCCAGATAAAAAGTCCTTCACACATTGTCCATCCAAGAAGATGATATATGAAAGAATAAAGGAATAAGAAGTGGCTTGCAATATGGAAAAATACTAATCTACTAAATGAAAGCCACTGCATATGACCAACTGGCAACCCCATGCAGGTTGTTGTCTTTAGAAAAAACATTTCACTTGATCACATTGAGTAATTACTGTAATACGCATTTTCAAAGATGCATCCACTTCCCAGAGAAGCTAGTTGAAACTCATGGGAAGTGGCAGCAAGTTGTTGCCTCATCCATCTACCACAATAGGCAGTCAACAAGCCATATCAAGAAGGAATGGTCCATGCTTCACAGCCAACATGCAAAGACATTGTAAGCTGATACCACAGTTATCTATTCTAGGTCAATGCTTCAATCTTGATTTAGTGTATGAAACAGAGTTAGACTTAAAAAAATTGTAGATGCTTTATAGGTAAGTGAGAAGAGCTGAAAGAAGATTAAATTATGAAATTGAGTAACTTGAGATTTGTCTGTTAGAATTAAAAAACAATAAGTATCACATTCAGGAAGCAAATATAAAATGCACAAATACAAAACAAGGACTAACTGATGGGGAAAGAAAACTGCATCAGGAAATTGAGAGTGTAGAGCAAACCACAAGATGATCCTGTGGGCATCATCTGCAAAACAGGTGATTTTCATTCTAGGAATATTAAGAGGAGAATTTTATGTAAGACATGAGAGACAGGTTGTGTTTGTCACTCAACTCAGTGCTCAGGCCCCAGTCAAGAATATTGTGTCTGCAGAGCACAGTAAGAAAGATAGAGATAAACTAAAAGGATTTCAGGGGAGAACAGCAAGAAGGATAAGAAGCTAGATAATATGATCTGTGAGCTGAGAAAACAATGAGGGACATTAAACTTATATAGGAGAAGTTGTAAAGAGTGGTGTGAAGAGAAGTGATGGTGAACCATCCTTCATTTCCCTCATAATATGGCAGGAAGTAAAGGCTTATTTGCATATGGGAAAGTTTTGGGCAGATAATAAGAAAACTTTCTAATACATGTGGAGTTGATAATGTGTCGATCAACTCTTTCATGAGACGCTACACAGTAGTCTGAACAGTATCTTTCAAGAGTGCTCTATGTATGAAATGTTCCAGGCCAAGTTGGATGAGGCTCTGAGCAACCTGATCTGGTTGGAGATGTCCCTGCTCCTTGCAGGGGGTTGGACTAGATGACCTTTGAAGGACCCTTCCAACCCTAACCATTCTATGATTCTATGATTCTATGTATATGTGATCTAAGTCAGAATAGGGAGCAGACTGGATTTCTTTTTTTCTTCTAGGTTGCAAGGTGGCATCTGTTTCCTCGGGACCTACAGAACTCCTGCAGATTGATTCCTTTTGCTCAGTTTTAGACTGTAGCCATAAATGCAAGAACAAGCACTGGATTCTCTCATTGCACTGGAAATACCCAGGTTTCATGGATTGTTGAAAAGGGCTTATCAAGACGTGAAAAATTAAACTATCATTTTTTCTTGCATTAGAGTTTTCATGAAAAAAAGTGACTAGTGTGTAAAGCTTGTTGTAAAACTTACTTGTTATGTTTGGCATCTACTGCCACTGAATGGTACCAGAGAGTCTGGATCTGTTGTTTTTCCTCCTTCATCCACACTTCACATATTTTTTTCAACTTTATTTATATCTGAAAAAGAAGCCCCAGGGAATTTTTGAAAGGGAAGCATCCAAAACAAACAAGCGTTCCAATTCACATGAAGCAAGATAGTAATCCTGAAACATGAACCAAAATCACTTAGATCACTCTGTCACAATATAAATCCTATATACAGTATTTTCTTAAGAATCCTTTAAAAAATGGTCTTATCTCTCATATTTGTTCAACCTGATCAGTTATTTTTTTCAGTTATCTATCTGTCTGTGATAACTTTCTGTGTTATCATGGGATTGTAGGAGATGGAGTTGGAATGGACCTCAAGAAATTTCTGGTTCATCCCACTGCCTGACGCTCATTTGTCTCCTATCTGACAAAATACACAGATCCATTTTTAAAGCTTACAGGCTTTGGTTTTTAGTCCTAATTTTTGGAACAAACTGAGATGAAAATTTCAAGGTAGAGGGAAAAACACTGCATGTCTGAATAGAACCTGGGACAATATGGTCATCCTTTCTGCCTATCTTCCAACATTTTGCTCTGTTAAATATGTGTTTTGTTTTCCCTTTCCTCCTTATGCTATTTTACAGCTTACCTTTCTAGAATTATTGTTTTCTATCTTCTGTCTTTCCTTTGCCATTATTTTCTCTGTTGTCTTCACAGATGATGGTGCAAAGTGAACTGAATGAAACGACTTGCTATAGAAGAGCCATCAGCAGCACAGTATCTGGTATCTTTCCGCTGAAGAAAATGGAAATGCAGTAAGTACAGAAATGATGCTGGTAATTGTTGATCATCATCTCAAGAATTTCCCAGTCCATTTTTCCCTAATCTAATTGCATTTATATTGTGGTCTGGACATGCCACATAAGGACACAATGATTGCTCTGTGTTGCATCCAAGCAGCTCTTTCCTGCCCTTGCTTCTCTGGCAGCTGCTTGTTTTTTCCCCTGGACATCAGATTCCCTTCTCCGCTCTTTCAGCACGGACCTGATGCCAGCAGCATAACTGAAAGCTGGGCCAAAAGTGACGGCTGACCTCCCACCTGGGTACTTCTTATGGGAATCTGATCTGCTGGAAAAAAACTCCCAAGTGAAAAATCCAGCCTTTTTCCTGAAAGGTGCTCACACACCCAATGTTAACCTGAAGGCAGGAAATAAGTCTGTAAAGCAGAATGGTTTTTAAAACTAATGAAAACTGCCAGGAGACTAGTATATCATTTTTCTAAACTCCATGGTGATGAGGTACTGGCTAGTCATGTGCTACCAAAACTGTTTAGATACGCAAAAGTTGGATTTCAATAATGTAAATTCTTGTAGGTTTTTTTTGTAATCAATTTTCAACTTCCTTTGTGATTTTTTTTTTCTATCCTACTCTCTTTCAGTAACTGTCACTACATCTGCATAGTTTTGCAGCTAGTACCATTGTCAGATTAGGGATCAGCTGGAAGAACCGATGACAGCCTCTGCTCCAGATGACCTGCCTCCAGATGACAGCATTTCCAGTGCTGGTCTAGCATGGATCCCCAAGGCTAGCAGCTGGATTGTGAAACTCCAGATTTAAAATGGAAAAAAAGAAAAAAAGAGTCTATGCACAAAGAAGAAATGTCAAGTACTGGGTTATTTATAACATAACTCAATAGGCTTGGACCTTTATGTTGAATTTTATAGTCTATTTGCAAGAAAAAGAATTAAAATAGTTGTGAAGCATTCTGTATTTCTGAATATCTGATAGCAAAGATTTATTTACCCTGAAAACAGGGAACAAGAGAAGGCTTAGTGCACATGTAGTAACTTGCAACATGACATTTGCTTGTATAAACGGAAGATCTATGTTGATCTGCTCTGAGCAGTTGTCTGGGTGACACCTGTGCATTTCAGTGAGTATCCTGGGAAATCTACCCAAAATATTGGGACTTATCCAAGGTACCTTTCTCTTCCGTAGGCAAGAAAGTTAGCTGCAGTAACAGGAAACTCCAATAGTTACAAGAAAGCAAGCATGTAGGTCCTTGAAGAAGACAAATTGAAAAAAAATGAAAATGTTTTATATTTCCCTGATTTAAAACATTCACAGGAATTCACTTTATATGCAGGGGCTCACATCATTCCTAGGAGGTGGGTCTGTTTCAGAGCTGTTAGCCATCTTTGATGCTAGGAAAGGATTCTTACCAGTCTTATACTGTCTGCACAACATCCATCCCTAGAGATCTATCAATGTATGTGCTAAAAGGGAGATGAAGAGAGGAGAGGTGTTCAAGGTTCCACTGATGAAAGCAATGAGCTAGTTCATCAGAGAACAGCTAGAAATATAATTTTTAGTGAGCTTTTCTTTAAGAAGCACTGTGGGTTGAAACAGAGTGTCCTCAGGACATTTGCACCAGTAGTGCCTCTGAATCAGAATTTCATTCATTGATGTTAGAATTAAAGTTCAGTTAGGAGAACGGCTCCAATGTCCTCTAATTGGACACTATGGGAAAGTAGATAAACTTACTATATTTTATGTTGTACAAATAGTAACAGTTTCCAAAAATGCATTAATAGATGGCCTAAAGGCTATTAAGAAAAACATTACATTATAATTCCCAGAGCAACAGCTGAGGTTACGATTGTGCAAAAAATAAATTCAATGAAGTCCAAAACTAATGTCAGATTTGGCTTTCATGATCTGATTTTCCTCAGCCACATTCTCACATGAGTTTCGGTTTATTTTTCCAACTCTTTGAGCATGCCATCTCTTTGTGTGGCTTTAAGAGTTACAGAACACAGGAGGGACTTGGGAGGGATGTATAGGCTGTGTTCTGCCACATCCATCATGTGATATTTGGGAGACCCCATTCTTAAACTGACTGGATCCCAACTCACTAGGGAATTCAGAAGTGCCTGGATGACTCTAGTAGTACTGAAGCTAGTCTCCTTTCATTCTTGCAAGACCGTCATAAGGTGAAATAATCAGCCACTTCTTGTTATTGTTTAACAGCATCTCAAATGCCTGGGAGTAAAGGTTGTGAAGACTGTGAGCATACACAACTTTTTTCTTACCGTATTTGCTTTTGTCTTATGTGGCTTTATCCCTGACTCTTAGTACTCTGTGTCAGCCTTTTTTTTTCAGCAGAGAGAATCCTAAATCCTTCACTTACTCTTTGATTTGCAAAAGCACTACAGAGATTAATGGTTTGCTTTTATTTTGTTTATGAGGAAAAAGACTTGGACTGCATTTTGCACTATGAAATTTTGTGACCTCAGATCAAGAGATCAGGCAAACACACGCAAGCCATATTAATGACCCATAAAACACAAAGAGAAAAGATTACATTAACAAATAGGGAAGATCCATTCGGGCAAAATGAAATAATGCACTGCTTTCCTGGGAGAATAATAGTAAGCACTGTCTGAATATTAATTAGCAGAACTAAAGCAAAAAATTGCAGTATAGCTGGAACAAAGGGATATTTACCACAGGAGTACTGCAGGGCCTGCTTAATGAATGCACATACAGTACTTTCTGATCCTAAGGTGCTATGTGCATTAAGAGTTAGGGACTTTCTGCAAGTCAGCCTATTAAGTACATAAATCTCTCTTTCCTACCTACAGCATACATATTTCATAGGAACAGATCTCTGAACTGTGCGATCTATGTAACCTGTCCTCAGGATTATAAAAAGGCAGTGCATACGTGGTTGTTTATGACACTTGGCATGAAAGCAGCACATTTGTCATGTCATTAGATGGTCACCTGCCAAAAGTTGCCCCCATCCTGTTATCTGCTTACATGTCGATAATGCACTTATCGTGGTTGTCTACAGTTAAATGAAGTCAGTCAAGTTTCCAGGGAGTATAGCACTGTTTGTATGCTATGAAAAGACTGAAAGGGAATTTGGGTGCAGTGAAGGGAGGTGAATGTATACTTTTAAATTTTCTAAGTAATTCAAGCCTTCAAGCCTAGTACTGTCAATAAAACACACTAATTTTTTAAACAAAAGAATCTGCTGATAAGAGCAGAGCTCAGACACTGGGTAGCATCCAAAATATGGACCTGCCTAACAAGATTAGTATTTTTATATATATTCCATCTTACTCTGTGTAAATATCTTGTATGTGGTAATGTTGTTTGCCACAAACTAAATTAACCTGTTAAAACTCCAGAAAAAAATCTAATGCCTTGTACCACACAGACATGTTTAATAAGGGCTATATATTCCAGTACTGAGAAACCCTGAGTAATACTCTCAGATGTTCCCAAAATGGTATCTGAAAAAAAAATTCAACACTGTTCTTCTGTCAGTCCAAGCTGGTAAGTGTCTGGATGCCACACGCAGGGACAAGTGCTCTTTGCAGTGGCTGTGGGAGGGGCCCTGGTGGTCTTGCTCCAGCTCCTGGCAAGCACAGGAAAGGTCAGCAAGGCAGGGCCCCTACAGTATCTGGAGACCACTGAGATACTGGATAGTGCTCTGGACAGATTTGGCAGTCAGCAGTTGAGCCAGGTCAGTGTAAACACCTGCATTGTATCTGAGCTGCTAACTTCAGAAGAGGAATTTCTCCTAATTGGTGTGTGTAAAGAAAACTAATGTTAGGTGGGGAAAAAAGCATATATTGGTCAGAGAGTGGATAAGAACCTCAATCTGACCCAGCTGTGTCTTGTCTGTGACAAAGAAAAGTGAAATAAATTACAAGGTCATTGCACCCTGCCTGTATCAGACTGTCTTTCATATTCAATAAATGATGTGTGATTACAGTAAGCAGCTAGCTTTGAGGGAGTATATTTTGGCAAAGCCTCTCCCTTCTCTCTTCAGTACTGATGCTATGGCTTTGTGCCATGGTATCCTCCTACCTGTCAAAATACTTCAGTCTGAATGCACTGACTGCTACTGCATGAGGAGCAAGCCTGGCATTCGGCAGCTGCCTCTGGAATGTGTCTCACCGGGGTTAAGTTGCTGGGCAGAGAGGTCACTCCCCCCATACCCACAAAGGTCATTCTGATATCAACAGGACTTCCCTCTCCAGACCAGTGAGACCTGGTTTTAGGAGCTAGGAGACTATTTTGTCTAGGTCTGTTGGTGGAGGATACAGTAAAATGACTGTCTCCTCCATCTGTTTTTCCCTTTTTCCCCTCTCCAAAATGACTCTGTCAAAATGTCATGGGGTTTTTTTTGTTGGTTTGGGTTGGGTTTTTTTAATACTTAAGGGTTGTTTTTGTTTGTTTGTTTGTTTTTTCCTCATTGCTTTCCCTCAAAAGCTCAACATTTGGATTTGTTTCTTTTATGGGTAGCATAAACCAAAGACAGATTTTGTTTGCTTCCCTTTACTGAACTTCTCTTGTTAAAAATGACTGATGCTTGTTTATCCTGTCTTTTGTGCTTTAAACAGATATCAAATCCCATGCTTTGAGAAACGAATATAGAGGGGGATCATGGATTCATCATCATTCATCATGGACTTCGATGTGCGTGTGTGTGTCTGCGCTGCAAACTGAGACCACAGATAAATTCATTTGTCTGCTTTCGGTGAGCTGTAATTAGACTTCTGACTGGCTGGAAAGTGGCTATTCATTACACTGCAACACTACAGATCTAGATTAACTTTTTTTAAAGGCTTTTCAAAAGCACCATTTGCACTTTCTGGCATCCACTGAATAATAACAATTGTAACAAAAGACCTTCTTAGTGTTTTGCAATGCAATAGCATATGAGCCCGCGTCATCAGCTGGGAGCCTACTGGGTTAGGTCCCGTACAAACACTGTATGTTTTGGCTCCATCCAAAAGGTCTTCCAGTCTAAGTGAGCAAGACTGATCCAGAAAGGGGTTTCTTTTTGAGGCTCTTAGCTTCCCATGTAACTCTACACCTCCTGGGACTTGCTGCATAACTCTGGCCCAGAATGTAAGCAGCGTTTGAGACAACAAACCTCACGTCACCTTTAAAGTAGATGCCTTTGTTGCTCCACTCAAAGTGCAGATGGCTTCCTTAAGGCAGATTTTTCTGTTGTGCATGGCGTGCCCTGGTGTAAGCACCATCTGGCAGCACAGAGCCAGTGGAGAAACTGTGGTGTCAGCCTCTGGCTGCCTGATAGCTTGCGAAGATGGCCACTGCTTGTGCTCACCATCTTTGGCTGCTGTCTTCATCCCTAAGGTCTGTTAGGAGCTAATCCAGCTTCAGAAAATACCAGGAGAGAAGACTGCTAGGTGTCTAGTCCAAGATGTGAAAGTGTAGAGGCCACCTTAATGAGACCACCAGCTCTCCTTTGGTGGATATATTCTTCAGCCACAGTCAAGGATTTAGACTCAACTGTCTAGTCCTTGAAATGACCTTGGTAACCTTCCAAGCCTGTGCTGTATATGACAGGTGCAAATATATATATTCCCTTGTCTGCAATCATCTTGGAGCAGGAATTCTTCTAAGACAAATAAATTCCCTAGCAGCCTGTAACTAGAGGGGTATTTTCGCCTGTAACAACATCAAAGTTTTACCTTTTAGGCTGAAATATGCTATTCTCTTATGAATAGTCAGTTTTTCTTGGAAATTTGAAAAAAATCAATGTATGTACTTTTAAGAAGAATAAAATAAAATTGTGTTTCTGCTGCTACTGTGGAGAAAATATTTGAGTGTGCTTTCTTACCAGCTTTAACACTGAAGCATAAGAAGTCAGAAAATGTACATCTGTCATAGGAACATCTTTAAAACTCCAGTAATCTCTTTAAATGCTGAGATAAATTTTTATTTTGATCAGTAGAGTTATCATATATTAAAAAAATATGTATCTGTATGGAACACAGCTGCTATGGACCAATATTTGATTCTGATTTCCTAATGATGCTTGTTTGTATAGATACATTGAATGAGTTTTGAATCATACTAAGAATCAATACAGGGATGTTTTGCTTCTCAGCGTGTGAGAATTTGTGTCTGTGTGTGAATGATTGAAGGGATGTAGAGAACAAATCAGGCTTCCTAACAGAAGGGAATTTGGAGTGCACAGCTTCAGTACCTCAAACAAAGCCTCAGGTTTAATAAAATCTGCTCTTCCTCAGAGCTGACCATTTACCACTGCTTCAGCCAAGAATTATGTGTACTGCAACACCAGCCCCTTGACACCATCTAGAGGTTTTTTCATACCAAAAAGATTTTCAGAAAACCAGGTTTGGAACATTTCTATTTCTGTTTTAATGTTTCATGTCTACCAGGTTTACTGTACCATTTAATTAGCCTTTTCCATTTCTTTAAGCTACCTATTGTTTTTTGTCTTAAACAATAAATGTCTAAGGGCAGTGGATGTCTTTCTGGGCTGTATGTACTCATCCAGTGCCAAAAGAGCCTGGGTCTCTCTCTCTCTCTCTCTATGACTGGGCACCCAAAGTACTATAAGATACCTTTGTGGAATATTTGCTGTGATTCAGACAAAAGATACCTGGTTGTTACAGAATTTGCTATCAGAGGGACTGCTGTACTGCATTATGGTAATGACTCCTTCTGTCCTGAAAAATAGTAGAAGAATAATCAAAACTATTCTGCTGCCAACTTTAGGATTTTAAAAATGAGCTTGGAGCCCAGCAAGAAAACTTTTACAGATACTGTGATTTCTACTGGAGGAATAGAACTGACACTGCTATACTTGTATTTCTGTTGTTTAGTACAGGAATGAAATCCTCTGACACAGAGTAAGGTATCTGCCTGGAGAGAGACTCCTTGGTGAAAGGTTCTTAGAGAGGTGTTACAGAGCAATCTAGAAATACCCTCTTGAACTTTTTTGAAAATTTTGGCTATACTGGAGAGGAACTTGGGGTGTATGCAAGTGACACAGAGAAAGGAGGGTCAGCAGGAAAAAGCACACTGAGGAGCAAGTGGATACATCAGAAGTTACTTGCTGCATCCCCTGGGAGCTACAAAATAAAATGTGCTTTTGAACTTCAGAGGGGAAGATCCCCAATCCTTTCCTGTCAGTGGGTCAGTAGCTGACAGCTACTGCAGCAGCAGCAGAGAAATGTGTAAGAATCTGCCAGGAGGATCCAGACTCTATATGGGGCCAAGAGCCAATGAGCTGCAAGACAGAGCACCTACACTGCTATTAAAAAGTGCTCCTTGGCGGTGCAATGTATATGCATGCCTCCCAAATGACTGAGGGAGCAGTGACCTTAAAATAATTGCTTATTTCATGGAGTTTTCCCCGTTTATGCTTCAAAAATTGCAACACTCACTCAAGTAGGAAATTGTTGAGTTCAGTGTTTAAGATGCCACAAATAGAGCAAGTGATTGCTTGCAATATGACTGAATGTAAAGAAGCTTTATCCCACTAATTAATTCTCTTTGAAGAAGAATGATAATTAGGCCTAAATTTTATTCATAGATGTCAGAGGTAGCAGGAATTAATACATCCTTATTTCCTTTCTTATAATATGTCAAGTAGCAAAATCTAGAGGAAGTTCAAAGTTCAGTATCTATACATTTTTCCACTGATCCTAATGCGAACAGGTTCCTCATTCTTAATTTTGTCATTGCTAAAGACTTACTCCATAGTTAGATGTCACATGTCACCTAAGATAGTTTTACTCCATGCCATCACCGCCATAGAGGTACTGTTCATTCCTGTCCCTCGGGGGCAGCACTCGCTGTGCAGCTGCGACGTAAGCCTGAGCTCTGTTCCATGGCATATGCTAATCTGATAAATCACTGTATGTGGCGGTGGTTTAAACTAACACTCTTGCACTGAAGCAGGGTCTGAACACTAAGACAGTAGGACACTGTTTGGGGCGAGCTCAGGGAGCCCTTTTTGCCGCTGCGGAGCTGCCAGCTGCCTGTGCGAGGGACCGCAGCCCACGGGAGGTCTGCCAGCCCCAGCCTCTTTGAACTCTTGCAGCCAGAGCTACAGGCTCAGTTTCACAAACGCAGTTGTAGTTTTAACCTCCTTTTGTGCAGCTTTATTGCAGCTTAACTACAGCTTACACATATACAGTATATGTCAGATATAAGTCTTTGTACTAGACGATGGTGACTGCCTATACGGCCATACCCTTAGCAGGATCAAGTAGGCAGCGGTACTTTAAATAAACTTTGTTTGTCATGGAGTTGGTAGCACTGCTTAGACATTTCAGTGAATGTGCTCTACTTATTACTATTTTGCTTCAGCAGTCCCAGGGAAATCTTTGCACGTTCAGGGAGGAATATTAAATAGCCTTTACCGAATAGAAAATGGAATCAATTTACTCCATAGTTAATTAAAGATTTTTCATTTGTTCAGTGTGTTTTCTTGTGTCTCAAATTATCCTCATCTTATCAACACAAGAACAAATTCTGGAGAAGGCATATATATATATATGATGAAGTGCTTAGGGACAGGACACAAAATATGACATGAGTGTGAATAACAGGTTTGTAATCTGTACCTTCTTTTTCATAGGTAATTCTATTTTTCCTGTTCCCATAAGACTTTGGAAAAGGTGATAGGAAGTTGCTTAAATTGAACGTCCCTTCCATAAGTAGTCACAAATAAGTGTGAAAATGGAGTGCTGAAACCACAAGAACTGGCTTTAGTTTCTAAGTGCAGCCTGTGCACACACTGAGAGCTTAAATTTTTGCATGGGTCCTAGACAGGCCTGTGCTGAAAGACAAGATTTAGATTGCTTTAGATCTAAACGTGTAATTTTCTGTGCATTTGTATATTTGATTTTGGAAGATTTAGTACCTTTAGATCTAAAAGAAAAATATAAGATTTTAGGATCAGATGTTAACATTGTGAAAGTATTAAACATGAATAAATTCATACCTGTAAACTGAATCTACGTATTTAAATTATTCCAGTTGCAAGTGAAATCAAGTATTCATATGAGCTAAAAACCAGAATAACATTTTGTAACTCAAACTTTAAAAATCCTAAAGTTCTTCCTACCCCTAATTTTCACAGCCACTCATTTTTTTTTTACCTAATTTAGATAGCAATCTGCTTTTGAAAGATAATTTGTCCTCTTCAGGTTCATCTATAGAACAAAATGAAGGTATGACTATAACATGTGATAGTTTATCCACACCAACCTCATAGGGCAAAAACTGATAACAATAACAGCCATTGAAGGAGCCACACAGTCTTAGTGTGTGCTATCAGAAAATAAACTCTGCGGGGACCCTTAATTAAATTAGAAGCGGTAAACTAGGATGTGGTACAACTGCACTTTCCTAGGCAGACGTATCTTTACTTTCTCATCAAAATCACCAAGAAGATTAGGAGGACAAATAATTATTGACTGCCAGTGTAATTTGTTACACTAACTCATTGAGGCACTTCATAAGTCTTCCTCTAACTTATGTTTATAAGTTATACACATAATAAATAATGTTCTTCTGTCCATCTGTCAATCAATAAACAAATGAGCTTGTTTGAGCTAATGGTGAACTAATGGTATACTAACTGTTCTCTCCATGCTTCAGCTTTGTAAAAAATAATAGCTCCTCTCCTGCTCTGAATTTGATAACTAGATAAAACATACTACACCATGCTCTAAGAAAATACCATTAACTACCTCTGTATTAATAGGGGTGGTTGTTATCAAGAATAATCTGCAATTATCTTGCTACATTTCACTCTGCTGTTCAAGAGACAGCAAATAAGTGTGTGACAGTGGCCCAGCAGTTAATGTGAATCTTTGATATTACACAATACAGTCCACAGCTGTTACTTTTTAACTTATGGAGCGCTTGGATTCGCATGTATATATGCTGTATTAACTTTAGAATGACATCTGTAAGTCAGCCCAGTATGCCTTCTTTTATGTACATCCTCTTTATGGTTCTGAGTTCTGTTCTCCGTTGGTTCAGGATATAATAATAATCTGTTAATTTCTCTTCCCTCTGAAGACTTACAACATCTCTCAAAGCCAGACATGTAAACATATTTTAAAAACACTCAATAATTACTAATCTAGTGTCTAGCGAGACTGAGTGACATTCCTGTAGGAATAGTCTGTCACAAAGGAATTGTAATGTAGAGACTCTTCAAATGACAAAAGTAGTATTTTGATTCTTAAAAATTATCTCTAGGTATAACACATAGGCTGCAGATGTGCAGAATAATCCATAGAGGAGCGAGTGAGTAACATTTTAGACTACACACTTAAATGAAATAGGATTTCACATTCCATTTCAGAGCTGATTTAAGAGCTGATAGTTTTGTCTAGAACATGCAGAAAAATCAATCTGAATTAACTTTTAAAATGGATCAAGTAAACCACATTAAATTTCTGTGTAGCCAACTCTCATTTAGAATGTATTAATTTACTTTGGAAGTAAATGTAGTTAAATTGAATTAGGACCACTTTAATTTTGAATGAGAATGTGCACATAATGCAGTTAAACTAGTCACAACTTTAAATTCACACCTTCAGTTAATTTGAATTAGTTTTCTTGAGTGTTCCCAGACATATAAACGCTAAATCTCACTGAAGTCAATAAACATTTCTTCAGTATGCATTCTTACTTATCCAGATAAGACAGAGGAAGCAAGACAGCCTAAAGGAGCATGTCCTGACAGCCAATAACGCTGCGGTTGTAGGGTCATGGTAGAGTTTCTTATCTAGTAAAAGCTATGGGGAAATGTCTGTTGTGAGTGGTGTCATCCAGTACCTGAACACTGAAAACATTTAAAACCACCTATTGCCAACATTTCATTACAGCTATGATAGCCAAATTTTTGCTAGGGAAGTAATGTTATCAAAGTTGACTGCAGTGCGTTGCTACCACTTGACAGGAAACATCACCTATGACCACTGAGAGGCATTGAGTAAACATGGGTGTTGATTACACATGCCAAGCTCCCTGCTCTCCCTGCAGCCTCTAAGTTGTAATGACCTGGTTTGCCATATACCTGATGGCCACCCGCTGCCCGGTGTGCTTGCGCTACGTACAGCTTGCTGCTTCTGCGAAGAACTGCAAGTGGAACTGGCTGAAAGAGCATTTATTTGAGCTATGGAAAAGCAGTGGGAGATGCGAAGGAAAAGACAGAGATAATACAATCCCTCATAAGACCATCCTTACTCTTACAGTGGAGATTAAAACTTAGATGACAATAATCAATGTGCAAGGTGAACTGTGGGATTTCTGCTCAGAATCTCTCTTCATAGGTAACAGAGTGCAATGGCTGCGTGACTGAGATATGCCAAGGTATGAACATGAAGTGATTCCCTTGGTAATAGCTGCATACAGATGAGTAGACTGTACTGAGAAGTGAGAGAAACAGGACATCTGGCCATCAGAACTTATTTGACAGAAATTTGCTTCTGTGCAGGTAAAGCACAGACTGTAATTTAAAAATCAGAACAGGACAGCTTGCAGTGAATTTAACTATCTGTGATATTTCAAAAAAAAGGTAAAGTTATCTTTAAATATAAAAAGTCAAGTTTTAAATGCTGTCATCCCAGATTTTTTGGAAAGAAGTTGAAGGTATAAGCAATTCTGATCAGTAAAATTTGAGCAGAGCTTATGTGCTTCATTTCTGCATCATCTTACTTTAATGTAGTAATTTTAAAAAGTTGCATTGAAATAGTCAGACTGTTTCTCTTTTCCAACAGATACATTAGATTTATAAGGAAGACGGGTTTTTAAAACTGTATTAGCTTCTGTCTTAATCTTACAAATTATGAAACATGAATCCTGGACTCTCACATTTTTAAAACATATAAGTGACTTGACAATTTCAACTTAATGTGAAAACGTACACCAACAGTTAAAATTTATAGCAGATTCCTATATAAATAAAGTATAACATTCTAATTCTACACTTAGACATTTAACTATAGAATGACATTCTTTTAGAAGAGCAACATTATAAAAAATATCAAACTGTTTGTTATTCATGAGCCTATGGATGACTTGTTTTAAGTACATCAGCTTGTTTGTACAGCGAAGTTGTTAGGGAGACTCAGGAGAAGAAAGAGAATACAGTTGACAGAAAATAGAGTGTATGTATATAAAGCAATGCATGACAGATTACATTTTTGCATTTGTTGTCACAATTTTCAATTTCTACTGAGGTATCATTTTAGTTACGCTTGGATTCTAACAAATCTCATGCCAGTAAGAAAGTTCAGATTCAGGATATGGACTGCAGGCAACTGGTTCTAATGCAGGTAAAAACTCCTAATGAACCATCAGGAGTTTTGTGTGTACAGGAGTATGAGAACCGGGCAGCACAGACCCCATGGCATCCCTTTATAGGAATGCCTCCCACTGTCTTCCACGAGACCTGACCAGCAGAATTGATCCTCCTGAGTTTCAGTTCAGCTATGGAAATGAAATACAAGGCCATAGAGATTTCCCCCGATTTGACTAAATGTTGTTTATCCCAGCTTCTTCTTGCAAGCAGTTTATCAAAAGAAAATGCTCAGCAATCTTTTAATTCAGAAGCTGCATCTCAAGGTAGAGGAGCCTCCGTGTGCTGCAGGACAAATCATAATGAAAATTCCAGGTTTAACAACATTATTTTAATGGCAAAATACTTATTTTATCCTTCTCAATTGCATTTAAGCCACGGGCTTTCTATTAGGATTATTTATGGTTATCATTTTGGCTGCTCTGAGCAGCAGTGTCTTGGCTTAGTTGTCTTCTCTGCTCAGGATGAAAAATGAAGTTTGAAGGAATGTTCATTACCTTCACGGCATGTGTTGACTGCACTGATTCTTCATCTGCCAAACTGCGTATGCTGGCTTCTGTCTCATCTGGAGACCTCTGGAACTAAAAGTAATTGATCAAATTAATTCTAATATAATCCCACACAGACCCTGCTACTGCTGCAGCTTGTTAACCTTATACGCAAACAGTTTATTTAAACTATCTGGATGACATCATGAAAACTACCTTCAATACATCAAAAAAAGTATCAAGTGAAAGCTCGTTTCAACATTTTTTTCCAAGATATGACTTTGTTTTTGCTACTTTTTTCTACAAAACAAAATTAGAACCTCAACGCTTACTGAATTCAGTTCAGTTCAGTTGACCATGCCTCCTGAATTACTGGATTTTTTTTTCCCACTCTTTAAAAAAAACCGCAACAACTTTCAAATAATGAAATTCACCACAGTAGCTTTGTCCATAGTACAAAGCAGCAACTTTCTGAGCAGTACACTCCCTTTTCTTTCATGCTGATGATTCTTAGTGCTGCGTTTTGTGGACCTTTACATCAAAATCAACTCACTGACAGGTGTCTATCATTCCTTATGGACTCCAGTCCACTTACCACCTCCCTGGGGCAGCTACAGGTTTTGGTTATGCAAAATATTAAGGCAGTTCTAATAAACTCCTTTGCAGTTCTTTCCACCATCCTGTGCACTTTCTACTTGCATGCTGGCCACCGGTGGTAGGGCGCTCTTGACATCGCTAATAAACAGTGCCCTGTGCAACGACCTGGCATAATGTGTGAAGGACGAAATGTCTCTGATTGCACTGTCACAGCAGAAGATATAATTTGGTATAAAAGTAACTATTCATAAACCACCAGAAGTGCCAAGGGTACCTAAAACAGCAGAAAGTGATTCTCATAACAAAATATGAGTGAGGGCATAAGTATGCGCATGACTCGTTGTGATTTATAGGTACAGAATGTTCCCCACTGCTTCAGAGTCCCATCTGTAACTAGACACAACATGGCAAATTAAAGATAGCATAGCACTCTCACCTTCAAGATTTCCTATAATTTATCATTTCAGCCCAAGCACTTAGCCATGATGATGTCATACATATATTAAATTACTTTGCATAATATTGCAAAAAAATGAAAAACAAGATTAAAACATTATAAAGATATTACCACTATCATAAAAATATAAAGTAGTATCTCCCAATCATTTGCCCTCATCACTAGTGCTTGGCTAGCTGGTAGCTAAGAGCTGTTAGACCTTCGGTGATGGCTACCTCTGGGAAAATATTTAATGCTTACTAAAATGGCTTCTGAATGGGAAGGATGAAGACTGTCATGAGAGTACTCCTAAAAGGACAATACATTGTCATCATGTCTTGTGATTATTATGCTACTTAATAAGCAGAATTGTCCTTTTCAGGTA
Organism: Tetrax tetrax; assembly: GCA_009806455.1. Classification (NCBI taxonomy): domain Eukaryota; kingdom Metazoa; phylum Chordata; class Aves; order Otidiformes; family Otididae; genus Tetrax; species Tetrax tetrax. The sequence continues at coordinate 533,156 of WHYT01017288.1, forward strand.
AACTGGCCTGGTTCTCATAGGCTTTCATGACAGCTTTATAAATTCTCTTGGCTCTAGCCTACTAGACCCTTTTCCCAAAACACCACAGTTGTGGTAGAAAGGATATAACACTCATTAAAGTTAGTTTCTTGTAGAGTTGCTCTGTGCTATATACTATACGCTGTATTCTAGTTAGGGCTAATTGGCAACATTTCAGTAAAAGCTTTTTCTGAAAGCAGAACCGGAGATGTGAACTTTCTACAAAAACATTATTTCTCAGGTCTAGGATAAATTTTACAGTCAAAATGAGAGACATGATTCTGAAATTATGCTATTCTTCTGGGACATAGGAGCCCTAAGTTCAAGTCCACACTCTACATTATTTCTCTTGAAGAAACTTAGGAGATCAGTTACACCATTTTGACCACAAAGGAAGATAGTATTATCCTGGTTGAAAAAACAAAAGATTTGTTTAAAAAATTTAAAATTGGCTTGTTTCTGAAGTTATTCATGAAAGTAGCTGTAAAGAGAACACAGATATCTGGCAATAATGATATGCACAGTGCTCTAGCCAATTTCTGAGGATATTAGGATGTGAAATGTGATGTGTTTTTTAGCCTATGTTGTTGTTTTTTAGCTTATGTTAAGCAAATACCAACTGTGTAGAGATACGGCTACATTTCGTATATCAAAATTCCCAGATCTGGTTTGTGTGTTGGAGTGCTACTCTGTTCTTTTTTTTTCTGCTTGTATCTGCTTATGTGATAAAAAATTACTACATTTTCCCACAGATCTTCCTTCAAATACAGACATTCAGAGTAGCCCAGTGGTCCTTTAGACTGTTACATAGGGTTTAAATTCCCTAAGACAATATCTTAAAAATAAAACATATTTATTGGCAAGCGTAGTAGGTTGCCTTCTTGTAAGTCCTCAGTGATCACCAACAATGACCAGACATTGTGTAAAAAGGGAAGTCTAACAACCTGTCCCCATAAACAATGCCAATTAGGAGAGTTAGAAAAAGATAGCCCTCAAGCCTCAAGCTTGAGAGACTTGTGGCAAGACTGTGTGCAGGAACCACAGCTTCCATCTCAAAGGCCCATAGCAGGGTCCCTGCAACAGGAGGGGTAAAACAGGCTGACATGGAGAGCATGGAGCACACCATAACGAACCAGCCTGTAGGAGAAGGAAACGCGAGTGTTTTCATTCTTACAAAGTGCACAGGTCACCCTGTCTATTTTTCAACTGAGCACATGCACCGGTTGGCAAAGTTCCCTACTCGCCCAAACTTTCTTGATTTCTTTCCACACAGCCCATAATTCTATATTAGTCTTTCATAAACAGTTTGTGGTAGGAACAGGCACTTTCTGTTTATGGCTAGTGATGCTTTAATGCTGCGTGTGTATATAAATTCCTCTTGCTTTTATAATTTTGAAAGGAAAAATAATTGCAGAAATTATTACTGCACTAAAAAAAGTAACGGAAGATTGTATTTATGGGCACATCAATTTCAAGTTCTTAATGGATTAATCAAGAAAAATGTTTACTAGAACTGCAAGAAACAAAGAAATAAGATTGTATTTTAATTTTTTTCTTTAGAAAACAGAAGTGGTATAGACTACTATTTCTGAAAGTGCCACTGGTTTATGCATCATTGCAGTTAATAACTTATTCTAGGTATTAAATCTGTCACATTCCTTTGACTTAGAATAGAATTGAAGAATTTACAGCCAGAGACCCAAATCTGACCTAGCAATTTGAAAGCATAACAGAGATATGAATCCAATTATTCTCTGTCCAAATACTGACACACATACCTTGTATCAGAGAGACATCTGAACAAGTCGTATTTAATATCAGACTGAAATGATTACAAAAATGAGAGCATGAGGATTATTAAACACTCATTTGCTGAAGAGACTTAACTTCTGAAAGGAGATCATCAATTGGCTTTAGTTGATAATATTAAAAATCTCTTCAAAGAACAATAAATTTGGTCTGGTCTTATTTCCCACATTCCATGCCTTCACATTTTAAAAATCACCTGTTTTTTCAACTTCATTTAAAAAAAAAAAAACAAACACCCTCATCTTTGCAGATATCTTTATGACAGCAGCAATATTAACAACTTATTAGTAAGAGTCGAAGGATTACTCCCAAGTTTGGGAAGGTTTTTTTTTTTGGTTTTTTTTTTAAGTGTAGCAGGTAGAATTGTGTAATTGAAAAAGAGAAAATACAACTGCTTTTGCAGAAGAATTACAGAAAATCTTTTCTCTTACTGGGTTATCCTGAATTTTGCCAGTTGCAAGAATGACTTAGGTATTATAAAACACTGAGAGCCAATGGCTTCTCTTGAAGATGTTAAAACACCAAACAAGGGATGGAAGACTTTCCTGCATCACAATACCAAGAAAAGGGGAAATCAGACATGTATGAAGTCGCAGCAAGGCAGGGGAATAATCTACCTAACACACCTGTGGTCACTGGAGACCTTGTGCTTGAGCAAGCGGGAAGACAAGGAACCAGAGTGTGGGTTGAGAAGCGTGTTAAAGGCTTTTGAAGGTATGACCTCACTTTCCCACCTTTCTCTCAGGTAAGATTTTCCATTCAGGTAGGTAGAAACACTCTTGTAACAATAAACACAGGGTCAGGCCCTCACCTCCTTCCCAAACAGCAGTGGGAGATAGGGCTGTGGTGGTAGCAGGGAGCATCTCCTCCCACCACATACTTGCTGGTTAGGTCCCAGGCAGTTATCTCATCCCCCAGGCCATCCACGCCATCCATCAGCCCTTATCTCTCCATGGGCCCAGCGCTGCCTCCTGCCTCAGACGGTGCTGCTGTGTGGGGAAGTCAGGGCTCCGGGTCAGCAGTGCCATGCAGGGCGATGGGGGAAGGTGGACGGGGGCTGCTGCTCGTGGGGCTCTCCCCATGGCTTCAGATGGCTGAAGTACTAGTGCATGGGCTTGTGATGAGCCCCCTCAGAAGGAACAGGAGCTGAAGATTTTGACATGTTTCAATCACATTTAGTTTCCATTGCTTTGAAGCTCAGATGGGCATATCTAATCTCTGAGGACATCTGCACATTTTCCCCCAGCAGCCACACACTTGCAGGCTAGCACACGATCTCATGTCAGAACAGGGATGTTGAAAACTCTAAGGATGCCAGCCTTCTCAGTGTCTTCATGGGATGATATGACAGTATCTCTTTACAAAAGCTTTGTTGCAGCACCAGGGATGGAGCAGTTTGTCCTTAAAACATTTGGATCACAGCACTTATCAGAGACATCAAGGGAAAAATTCTTGGTGTTGCTCAAACAGGGAGAAAAACTTGGAAAAAGACTGTGGCTTTTGGATTTCAGACTCAACTCTTCAACCCTCTGCTCAAGTCAATAGCTACATGAGCATTGTTTAAATCCTTAGAGGGGCGGCTCTTACGTGAAAGCAGGAAGATTTGGTGAATAAATACCCAGTTTGACTTCCAGAAGAGGGAATAGGAGAGGGAAGAACAGTCAAAACAACAGCCAGGGTTAATCACAAAGCAATGAACCGTGGAAGGGGTGCTTTTATGGCCTATGACTGGGAGCAAGACATTTCAGCTGCCAGGTATGACCGTAAAGGAAGACCTTGAGCGTTAGGTCTCAAACATGAGAGCAAGAATCACCTTGTTTCCAATATGCTAGTGTTTACTCAAGTTCAGTGAAAACAAATAAGGTAGCATTTAACACTTTCTGTGTTCTGGTCAAAAATGGGTGAAATATGTACAGAGCAATGATGGATTAGGCCATTAGAACCGTGCACCATTTTTCATGACTGCTAAATTATAATTGACTTTAATTTTCAGTGTAAAAGCTCATTCTTCTGATACTTCATTAAACTCCCTGATGGGATTCTTGATCTAGTCAGTAAGGCAAACTGAAACAATTTGAGCCAGAGCTTCCTGGAACACAGTTCCTAAAGAAAACATTTTTAAGGTCAAGAGATGCTACAAGCATTGGACATACTCAGGGAATTAAATCACAGCAACAAGATTTTCCTAGAGGATCTCAATTATTTAATATTTGCTGCTGCTAGCTCATCATGTCCATTACCTGTTTGCACAGAAAGATGCATAGCCTTCAGTTGATTTTCTTAAAATCTTGTCCAGAACATTCCTTTGAAAATACGGAATTTTGTTTTCCTTGTTGTGTTTAATGACCCACTTGTCTAATAACAGCAGAAAACTTGAATGAGCAAATCAGTGCTCCAAGCTATGACTTTTTTGCATTTAAGAAACAGGGTTTAATTTCTAATTGCTGTCATATGAATTTCTTTTGTTTTTTTTTTAAATAAACAGAAAAAAACCACCTCACAATAAGCTAAAGGAAAGGTGCAGCTTTTAATTATCAACTGACTTTTTAAGTGAGAGAAAGTATGATGATTCTATCACAGACAATATTGTGTAGTAATATTGAGTACTTTACACAACATAATGATGAAAAACACAGACATTGAGAACAGTAAAATTCACTATGGGGTAAAATTGCTTAAAATTGTTTTTCTGAAAAGAGAGAAAATGTGTGAAAGCAGCATAATACTAGTGATAATTATTTGACCTCAACATATTGCTGTTTACTGAACAGGCAAAGACATATTTTGAGTAGACAATATGTGGGTCAGTGCTGAACAATTTAGTGGAAACAAAAAGGCAAATGTAGAGAGTACCTGTAAACTTTTGACATTTGGAAGACTGCTGAGATTTCTATGAAGTGAGATTAGGCTGGTCTAAGATGGAAGCACAGAGTATCCAGACACAGAATATCCACTGTGAGAAGTCAACATTTATCTCATGCAACAGCTGCATTACAGCCATTTTTTTTTTTGCCACTTGCACACTGAAGAAATCTTGAGGAAATTTCTTGGCCAAGAAAAGAGGAATGTTGATACTCTCTTGTCTTCCTTTTGCTGACACAGTCCTTATGAAAACCTGTTACACCAGTCCCAGAAAGGAGCACGTGGACAGCCTGCATCTTAATAGGAGCAATATATTTTCCCAAATTGGCAGTGCTAATGAGAACTAATAACAGTAAATTCACTTATGAAAACATTTAAGAGCAAGAGACAGGAAGAATAGGGAGCGTCGCTGTCAGTCTGCTATGATAAAGCCCAAGCTGGGAGAACTCTCTTTAATCTTCTTGATTCACTTCCAGAGCTAGACTTGAGAGAGAAACAGATTTAGATGGTGAATATTTTCAAAGTACATTAAGAAAAGGCTGATGACAGTGTGATATACTTTTATTTGTAAGTTTACTGATAACATACTACTAATAAAAAAAAAATAGAAATAACTCCATTGTGTGCAGCTTAATTCGAACTGTGTCAGCATACTGAGATTTTTTTTTGCCTTTACTGTTTGGGCTCATGAGGTGAATACTTATTTGCTGCAGGTTGTTTTCTGCATTTGGAAACAGCAGCAACTCTAGATTGAAGAGATCTCTCTGGATTTCACTTTTCCTTGTAAATATGTGTTAAAAGTATTGCTAGGATTACTGTTGTTGTGCGTATGCAGAGTTTGTGGTCAGACACTGCTATTTCCGTGTGCTGACACAGATACAAAAAAGGTTTGTGGGGTGATGAGCCAGCTCTCCATATATGCCCTTCAGTCCATAAATAGAATGGAGATAGGTGTCATTGGAGAAACACTGAGAGACAGCCAGATGGCAGAGAGGTCTCAGTCCAGACTCTTCCAACATTTAGGATAATGGACGGAGAATGAGGATATAAGGTGTCAGAGGGCAGGTTATCTTCTCTGTTGTCTCCCGTCAATGCTGTATGCTGAAGACAGCAGTGCTTAACAAAATATATGGTCTCCATAGGCATCTATTATCAAGTAATGATTTCTTAAATAACACTATATAAATGATTTACCACAAAAGAGAGATGAATGAATATATGCCACTAAGGGTTGAAGCAACAGTTTGCCTTTTGACCATTGCAACTTGGCCACATCCTCAAAATACGCCTGTGCGAAAGTTAACCTCATTCTGGGTGCTAAAAGTTTGCAGGATCAGACCTCAGTTATAACACAGGTCAGAAGGTAATTATGTCAGAAGCAGGCAGAAAGTAGGAAATAGTAAAACAGAGGCTTTATAAAAACCTAATCTGTATTTTTTTTTAAATTTTATTTTCTTTTCAGGATTAAAGAAAACAGTTACTTTTTGTTTGTGTTTTGGGAACATGGCCTAAACATGTTTTTTTTCTCTACTTAAGTCTTCTCTCAAAAAATACTGAAACAAAAAAAATATGTAAATTAATGAAACTAAAATTACTATAAAAGCTATACAAAAGTAAAAATTACTAAAGCTAATCATTGATTCACTACTTGGTTGAGGGAATTACCTAGATAGAATTATGAAAAGTCAGATGCTTCTACTCACTCAACAGAGTCCTTGCTGTCAGAAGAGTGAACAGTGCCTTAAGCAAAGACTTTTTGTTAGCAATTCTTAAAAAACAACACCCAAGTCAGCCCAAACACTATGCTGCAAATCTGATGCTTGCTCTGGGGATGAGGCACACAATCTCCTTATATAGATTTTTCTATGTTCATTTTAGCTTTGCAGGAAACCTCAGACAAATACCCAGCTCATGCCCACAGGCAGCCAGCACCAGCATCCTGTTGCCTGCTTTGGGTGGCTTCTTGGTGCCTTCACTTCTGGGCTCCAGCTTCTTGGCAAAAGAAGAGGAGACGGAATAACCTTTGTTATTCCTGGGAAATGCAGGATAACAAAGATGGCCAATGGCCCAGGGTTTAATGCTGTGACAGTAAGGAGCACTGGTCTCTGACCACCACCAAGTGCTGGTCAGAGATGCAGCAGAAGGATGGAGCAGAAATGCTGTGCTGGCACTGTCAGGCAGTGACTGACCTGCAGCTCAAGGACTCCTTGAGCAGAAGAACGGGTTGGGCTGGCACCTGAGCAGGAAAAAGTCTCTGACTGCCAGGAACAAGGATGGGATGTAGGAGCACGTATAAGGTAAGGAGATAATCCTGATCTAATGCTAGCTTTCCTACCAGGACAAATGACAGTATGTGATCCCCTGGGAAAAGATCAGGGATGAAAAGGGAAGGTGCTCAAAATGACATCTTGTCCTAGAGGAAAAAATGACACAATGAGGAAGTCAACTGCATAGATGCTTGCTTCAGAAGTGGCTCTGTTTGGCAGATGGACTTTCCCTGGGCCTTGAGGCACTATCTTTTGGGAATGGATACTGCCATGACTGATAGGAACTTTAAATCAAGGAGGAGCAGTTATATATCCTCCAAACCTTTTAATTCAAAAACCTCAGGTACAGAAGAGCAAAACAGCAGACAAAAAAAGAAGCAGAGAAAGAAGGCTGATAAGAAAAATGAAGACTAATCTGGACAATAGCAGAAGTTTTGCAGACAAAAGCACAAACAAAAGGGCTGGATATAATTCACTGAAGAATTTAAGCGTAGCCAAAGAAAAATAACTGAAGTGTTTTTATACTGGTGCAAGAAGCTCAGAGAGCATGCTGCAAGAACAACCATTACCAGTGCAAGAGATGAAACCAAGTATTACAGAAATAATAGAAATGAGCTGGACTAGAAATCATGCTTGCAATACTTAAGGGGGTGCTCTGCTTGGGGAAGAATGAAATAAATAATGATAACAGCTGGAGGAGGCAGTAGCCTATAAAGTTTTAGAAATGATACTCTCAGATTTATGCTCTCCATGGCACCATTTCTTATATCTTTAGAACTGTTTAGTCTAGCAAAATGAAAGCGAAGGGTAGAAAAGACTATCCTATAAATACACCTAGGTATGAATACTTGTGAGGGAGAAGAGCTGTCTAAGGAAAGAGTTGATACAAATAAATGTGGCCTGGCAATAAATAAACTGAGGCTGAAATTCAGAGAAGCACTTCTATCAGAGCAGGGAAGTGCAGAAAAACAGCCCAGGGGTGCAATGGAGGCAAGAAAATGCTATTTTGGCCAGTAACATGAAAACCTATATAGCCTCTAACTTTGTTCTATACACAACTTGCCATATGTTCATGCAAGGATTTATTTTTCTTTTTCTTTTTTTTAATTTTATTTTATTTTAATAATACTTCAGGTACTAACAATAAAAATATTACAACAACCTAGAAAGTGGCAGAAACATCAAATACCTTGTGCAGCTAAATCACCTGGCTTTAGAGAAAATCACAGAAAGAGACAAACTATAATAAGATCCTTCCCTACTCAAAAAAAAGATCACCTACTAAAGAGGGGGCTGGGAAAGAGACCAAGCTAATACCACAGGCAGGTAGCAATAGAGGAAAAACCTGCTGTGAAGTATTTCATTTTTGTGATTCTTTAACAATTTACAGAAGAAATGTCACATAATAGAAGTTTGGCTCTCTTTTGGGAGTCATAAATAAGATAGAACTGTAATCAAAGGATGGAAGAAAAAAGACTCTGCAGATATTTAATTCTTATTTATGCTCACTTCCATAACTTATGACTCAAATGTAAACGTGGAAGGTTGCAGCATACAATAATTCAAACTCTCATATGTTCTCCTGCTGCACCCTGCCTGCTAAGCGTGTCTAAAGCCTGAACTTGCAGCTTTAATTTACTGCTTTCTACCCAGTGATTAGAGAAAGGTTTGAAAAGGTCTTCAGGAAAAAAATAGCAGTGAGCTATCTCTAGGATTTGTTACTGCAGCCCATTCATCTGTGATCAATACTGTGCAGCGGTCTGGGTCTCCTCCATGGTTTTCCGAGAACCTGCAGTTCAGCTGGGGGAACTGCCAGAAAAGCGGATTTCACGCAGGCACACAGACTGTTCATTTTCTTCATGCTGGGTGTGGAGGTCTCCAAAGTGTCTGGAAAAATTAGGACAAAATATTATTTCTAGATGAACTGTTACTACATAATAAAATATTAACCAGTAAAATCTATCAAATGTGATTTAAACTTCGATAATAAATCTGTCCGCTTTATCAATATACCTTGTCAGAACCAGACTCAGGAGCAATAAATATACTGAGGGAAAGACAAGCTTTGTGGGGATAAACTGAAAAACCCACTGGATTGCCCTTGATTTATCTCTAAATTCAGTTTGAATCCTTTAGGTTGCATAGATGACTGGACTGTAAATTGTCTCCAGGGTATTACCTCATCCTTTTTGCACACAGCAGAGAAAGGCTGGGGCAAGAACTGAAGCCTGAAGGATCTGCTTTGCTTCTCTCTTCACAAGCCACAGCATTCTTAGCCTCGGCCTAGGCTGAAAATAGAGTGGTGTTTGGGATCAGCTGCTAGCCAAAAGTTTCCTGAACAGACTTTCATTTCAGTCTTGCCCCAACCCTTGCCTCATCCTTAAGAGCAGGAGAGCTGTCAGATGCATGGCATCTGCTGGCTTTAGATCTGCTGAAAATTACCTTTTTTTCCACTGCAAAGCCAGACATTCTTCGTGATGGTGCTGTGACAGGTCCTGTCCCTTGGCACAACTGCTAGCAGGGCATGGGAACTGTGTGGGACAGGGAGCCTGGGATGTGCATTTTCCTTCTTTTGTTTTTTTCTCTTTAGAGGCCACATTTTGCATAGTACCTATGAACCCTTTCAGCTGGTGAATGCCACAGCCAGGTTTAGGAAACAATTTAGATTGATATAATTCAAATTTTGTAATAATACTGTTACCATATCTTAAAAGTTGAAACTTTTGCAGATTGGGATATGGCAGGAATAAAAATTAACAGTATGACTGGCTATCTTCCTTTTCTTATATGACGGAAAAACATCAAGGGAACTTTGCTATACAGGTACATCTTTAGTCTACAGGGAAATGTCTGTGGTTTTTTGGGGTAGAGCAACAGTTATTCTTCTTTGCAGAACCATGGGCACTGCTGTGGTTGCACCTCCAGAGAGTACAAAATACCTTCTTTTTGGTGGCCACTGAACTGCTGTGACACCAGTGATTCAGAACTCAGGGATGCTGCAGTGATAGCAGCCATTATAGCTTTGAGGAGGGTCCTTCAGCTCACCTTTGTGAAGGGCTTTCTTTCAGATTTTCCTATGGAACGACTGTAAATAGCATAATCACAGACAACTGAAGGCAACGTTATGTGGGAATTTATGCTGCTTAGCTAAAATCTCAGTACTGAATACTTGAAAAATTAATCTGCACCTCTGAAAAAAACCAAAAACCAACCTATTTGCATTCCTTCAAATCCCTACTCTGGTCCTCATGAAGCCCTAGTATGTTGCAGCAGTATGATAGTGCATAATACTTGAATGCAAGTATAAGGAATATAATTGCTTTTGTAAATATAACCCCTTTTTCAGCCAAAGTGAAGTGAGAATCAAGAAAGTGATCATCTAACTATCCTAAAACTTGGTGTGGGATTCTGTGCTGCTAACCTTGACTGGTGCTCTCCAAGGAAGGCTGTATTTTAGAAAAATAATAGGTAGATAGATGTCAGAACTCCACAATTTAGTTCAAGTGTTTATCTGTGGTTCGTGTAACCTGAACTATCAGGCTTTCCTGTAGCAGCAAAATTATGTCCAGAACAGAGAGCGGAACTACAAAACTCTTGGAGAGGTATCAAAAAACCTCATTACTTCTGCATTTCTGTTTCCAGATTGACATTTGAAGAAACTGATTTTTCTGACTCTTTCAGAGATCTGGTGTCTAGGACGGAGCAATGATCTATGGCAGTAGGGCTAGTAGGTGTGTGAGCTGGGCAAACTAGTCCACTATTCCACACATAAAGTCCCCGTTCTCTGTACACACCACTGCAGAAAAGTTTAAGCGTACTACTGGGCGGTACCAGAACATACATGTATTTGGAGAACTCCCTGCAGTGCACAAAATAGACTGTTTTAGGAAATCTGAATCTGAAGAGGCAGCTTGCCCTGGAAAGGCAGCTGGCTCATTTTTATTAGCTATGACAATTTGGTTTGCCTTTTCTTTGTCCACACAGAAGCTAAGGCCATTCTGAAGGGCAGCTTCCACTCCTAGCAGGATGCGCGGGCTGAATATGAAACAGCTGGTAAGATATGATTGTTGTATGCCCTTAGTGTATCTCCAGTGTACTGAAACAGTCACTTAAAAAAGAGAGATACATCATCACTGAAGCAATGCAGAACAGACAGTATTACACAGTGGGTTTTAGTGGGTCTTAGTTTCCAGTGAGAAGCCTTTTTGTATTTTGATGGAGCATGCAGACAGCATTTCAATCATCAAATTCTAGTTGTCAAAGTCATCAGCAATCCAACATTCATGATAATGACATCCTGAAAAATGTTGGTCCTATGGAGTTATATGTAATAATTAGGAGGGATACTAGAGAGCTCTATGGTGTCAATCTGAAACACTATTTCTGTGGTATCTCTGACGCTTTTACCTGGATTATTTGAAAGCTCAGAAGAAATGAGGCAATTCTATTCCAGTTCATTCTTCAAACTTCTTTGTCCTTTTCCTGCTTCCCATAAAGTCCGTTCAAATAAACCCTTTTATTTCCCACTGCCAAAGCTGTGAGGGCAGTAATACATAGCTAAAATACTAATGAGAATATATCTTCACAGCTCAGTCAGACGAACTGGAAATCAGCATTGCAGACCTGCACATACAGTATATGTACAGGAATGTTTGTTACCAGGGATATGAATAAAGGAAAAATAGTTCCTAACAGTTTTGATTTCACTGGTGGTGTCATGGGGAGCGGTTCTGGGACTCATGCATCAAGACTCACTACGACTGAGAGAGGAGAACACAAGGAAGGAAGACCAGAGACTCCAGCTCTTTCTTAGGCTTTGGCCACTCAGTGTCCGTCACCTCATTTTCCACATGCATCTTTATAGCGGATATAAATATTGCTTATTACCTGAAGAAAAATATTACTAGATTCTGGGTTTTGTCCAACTTTAGTGGGATTCTCAACTGTAGAGAGAGTAGTGGAAGAACATAGTGAAAAGGACATTGCTGCAAAAACTGTTGTTCCGATGCACAAGTTCTGCTGTAAGTGCCCCCTTCCGTGGTTAGCCAGCAGTTGTGTGCTGGGAAGAGGCTGTGCCCAGGGAAGAGGCTGAGTCTATCCTAATACATTAAATGTGGTAAACTAAGACCAAATTGCATAGAACAGCTCACAACTGTAAGATAAACTCTCTTTAAGTCCAAAACAAGCTGGCTGCATGTGAACTACCTGTCGGCAACAGTCCCAGCAACGCTCTCTGTGCTTTGCAGGGTGCTAGCTGGCAGGCCTGCACAACACCATGGAATTTTAGCAGGTGGCTATGACAGATAATTGTGCTCCAGGGCTAAACAGTGTCTCCCATGTGCTTAAAAACAGTGTTGTTCATACAAACAGCAAGGGCTGTTAAGAAAGCAGATAGGTCTCGAGGCATATGTTTATTCCTGGACAACTAACGCAGGCAGTAGGAATCCCTGTTTTGTTCCATTCATTAGATAGAAATTTTACAGATTGCTTAGAGGGAGGCAGTATGTTACCAAGTATATTTTAGTTACTTGCAATAAACTGAAACCACAAGAAATACCAAGATATATCCATGTGACGATACCTGGCTAAGCTAGAGTACTATTGTCCCCACAGGCACCATCCACAACTGGGATGTTAACTGCAGATAACAATAAACTAACAGATACTACAGTGTGAATAATTTTGTAAGTCCAGTAACAGGCTTGTTCTGCCTTTTCTATTTGTTTCTTCACAATGTGTACTTTTTTCTGTTGTAGCCTTAGGATGGGGACAAACTCTTAAATGGCTTCCAAATCCAGCTGTATCAATCAGGTTAGCAAATTTAAATTAATGATGCTGAAGATATGCAATAAATACGTACAAATCAAGCCTGATGCATAAATCTGTAAGATTAAACTTTGTACTTAAATATTTCTACATTTTGGGGTTAATTTTCATAGCAGACCACAACTTACCATTAAACCGGTGTGTTTGTTTCTACAAGCATCAGAGAATTTGGTTTTTAAACTTTTCTATAATTTGCATCCTACGTACAAATAAAATAATACCTCCTTATGTACACACTGTAGCTGAGAAGGTGACTTTATGTACGAAATGTTTTTAATTGTTAGGACACTAAAGCCAAAAATTTGGTTGGCAGAGCACAACAGGGAGATACTTCCAAATGATAATGTATGAATGCAAGCATTTTTAATATCATTCTCTGTGTTTCTCAAAATTTTCATACTCTTCCTATACATAAAATGGCTTCTCTTCTCCTTTGAAGAACTCAGTTTGTATATTGGCTTCAAATGCCCTGCATACATCATGTAAGCACAGAAGAGCTGAGGTTGAAAGAGACCTCTGGAGGTTGTCTAGTCCACTCCCCTGCTCAAGCAGGACCACCCAGATCCAGTTGCCCAGGACTGTGGCCAGATGAGTTTTGAATATCTCCAAGGATGGAGACTCCACCACTTCCCTGGGCAACCAATGCTAGTGCTTGGTGAAAAAGTATTCTTATCAGTCAGCAGGAACCTCCTGTGTTTCAGTTTGTGCCCATTGCCTCTGGTCCTGTCATGGGGCACCACTGAAAATAGCCTGGTTCTGACTTCTTTGCACTCTTCCTTCAGGTATTTGTATGCATTGATCAAATCCCCTTGAGCCTTCTTTTCTCCAGGCTGAACAGTGCCAGCTCTCTCAGCCTGTCCTGATAAGTCCCTGATGTATTCTTCAGCCAAGACTTCCCATGCGAAAGCTCAAGGCTTTCAAGATGATCATATTAGAAACAAATAGTTCATTGGGGCAAGTGAGCAAGATGAAAAAGGGTTCATACAGAAAAGGTGTTGAATGTGTTGGGACACAAATCTAGACTACCCTTATAACTCAGCAAGCTTTGTGCATGCTAGCATTATATCTCTCCTCCAAACTATGGAAGTTATTGTGGTTAACCAGAGTTGAGGAATCAGCTAATTTCCAGGGAACTGAGGTAGTACTGATGGGTTTTCAATGAAGAGGACCTCTTTTCCTAAAATAAAGGGCAAAAATTAACAGAATAATATAAAGGTTGGATTTCTAAATGATGGTTTTATTTTGGGGAGGTAAACATCAATGAGTGAACAAGAGAGCAGTCAGAGGGGTGGACAAAGGTGCAAGAATGATGTTACCCTTGTGAGCAGCATTGTTAGCTCTGGTAACTGCACAGGAATGAAGGATAGAGTCCTGTTTATTTACATTTGTTTTCTGTTTGAGAGACAGCCCAAGAAGTAAAATAAAATGAGAGTCTACTCAAATACCTGCTATGTTTCCCCTTAAATTGAATTTCTCATTTTATCAGGAAGCAATACTTGCACTGATGTTAGACAGGCAGCTAAAAGGTCAGCAAGTTCCCTTGGTTGCCTTTTGTCAAGGGTTTTTGACTTGTCTGTGAATAAAGATCTCCCAGGAGGAAGGCAGACCTGAATTTCCTGTCATCTTGGAGACAGCAATGAATTTGAAAATGTTACAAAAAGCATGAGGGACTTGAAGCACACCTTCAAATGCACTGCTGATGCCAATAGCTTCCCATGTAAACATGCACACACAGTTGTTTTGGATTTGTTCTGTCAACTTTTTGTTGTGAAACAAATTGTTATACAGCTCCCCACCTTGAATACTGAATGAATCTGATGGTTTTCCATTACTGCACTATGCCTAATCGGGACTCCAGTCATTTTGGGTTAGCTGTGGGGCTGGCACACTCCCAACAGTGGTGTGCTAAATCACTTTCCATTTTCTGTCATGCTCTCCTGTGACTTGCCTGGCTGTCCCATCCTATCCTGCTCGCTTGCAGCCCCTTGATACTCTTTTAAAGTGCCAAGGGTTAAGACAGTCTTAACAGGTATCTGGGCAAAAAGAAAAAGCTCTCTCACTCATGAGGAGCATTAATCATTCCAGGAAACACATAAGTTTCTCTCCAACAGACAGAGCTAGACTTACTGCTTTTTCTTAACATGTGTGGGGAGAATCTTCTTGTTGTAGCATTACTAGGGGACATTTCATTTTCTCAGAATATGCTTCAGTTGTTAAAGCTTCTATTATAATTTTTTTCTTTACTTAGCTTAGTTAATGAAACGCAGTAATATCTGTGAACAATAAATTTGTAACTGTGTATCTATTGTATATGGGAAAAAAAGGGTTTACACAGTGAAATAAGGGAAAAAGAGTGAATGCAGAGGAAAGAACTCTAATTTAGATAGGAAGCATGGAAGTTTATCTTGGCTGAGAATCTAATTATTAGTATGATAAAAACTGTTCAATATAGAGAAGAAAATAGTTTCTTTAGTATTATTGTTCATTTAGAGTGCCTTCTAAGTATGCTTGTGGCAGTTACAGGCAAGTGTAAGATAGAAATACTGAGATCATGGAAGAATAGGGATAACCAAGGAACATGGAAATTTGCCACTTATGTTCCCCTATTTTATAATCACACAGGTGCACAGAGACATGCATATTGAAGCAAGCACCTTTCACAGAATCATTAATGGATTTGCAAGAACTGGAGATCAAAGATATACAAAGTAATATCTGAATTTTATGGATTTTAACTACTTTTACAAGAGGCAAGCCCAAGTCTTCCAGAATATGTATTCTGAAACCCTTCCTCCAGCCCTGCAGATTGCATATGATGTGGTCACTGATATTGCACTACTACTGACAGTCATATTGTGTAGATATTTACCTACAGATATTTACCTGTTTCCTGTCTCTGGTTAAGACTTTTATATCTGAAACTTTCTTTGTAGTCAGCTGCAGTTCTGAACATAGGAAGATCTTTGCATCAAAACAAATATGGTAACAGAGATTCAGGTCAAGTAAAACTAGATCCTCTAGTTTTCTGACCCTTTTCTGAAGTTAAATGTTACTTTAAAGGATGTTCACTTAATGCTCTTTGATTTGTGCTGTCTAATAGGTTACATATGACTGCAATTTCACCTAAGTTATCTCCTGCTCTTATTTTTTTGGTTACAAATAAAATGCAAAGCTTAACAGACGTTAATGGGACTCCCAGAAGGGAAAAAATAAGCAAAACTATGTAAAAGCCACAGAAGTAATTTGGTTTAATTAAATAAGGCCTAACATTTTTATTTCCCTGATGGGTGCATTACCTGAATCAATAGGAATGTATACAGACTAAGGGCAGAGGAGTACAAATCCAATCACAAAGTCTTTTCTTTTTACTGTTGTACTGAACAAGTGCAAAATGGGTAATCTGGTAACACTTTCAATTAAAAGTCCCAAAGACATATTTCATGTATATCTACAGTGAAAACAAATGCTAAATAAATGTCTATTTAGTTGCAATAATCAGTTACTGAAGATAGCTACTCTTAGTGCAGATTACTACTGATATTACCAATACAGGCCCGTGTCTACTATGTGGCAGATAATTTTGTTCTGGTTTGTAATACTAAATATTCAACATAAAATAAAGCAATCCAGGGCTTTTTACCTTTAAAGCTTTTAAAATATTCTTCCCTGCCCATTCTTTTCCAAAGAAGAAAATACACCCAAGACTCCATTACATACCTGTTGGCCAGATATCCGTATCCAGTGCACGCACTACTACAGTCTCTGGTTTTCTTGTGTCAACAAGGTGCTCACAGTGAGGTTTCCTTAGTGGGTGCCACTGGTGTGCTCCCACCACAGCAGCCCTGGCTGCACCCGTCTTAGGGACATTTCCCTGCAGCACATACAGCTGTCCCTTGTGATGCTCTCAAAGCCCTGAGCAACATGTTTTTTCTGCTCACTTCCACGTGATGGGTTACTTTTATGAGAGAGGAGAATGGGCCATGGCCAGGACAAAACTGGGGCGGTGCTGATCTCCCTTGGCCAGGGGCAGTAAAGCCCATGAAAGAACAGCATCCACCCTCTGCTCACCAGGCTACCAGGACCGTCGACAGGCCATGCCGCTGAGGGGAAGGGCATGGCTGGGCACGGACTGCTGCAAGCATTTGTTCCTGTGTTTGATCTTACAAGCCTGCTGGTCCCTAGTGCCAGGCACTGTGCAATGGCCTTCTTTCCCCAAGAGGGAGTGCAATGAGAAGCCCTCACTTGTCCATCCACTGTCAGCTACTGTGAAAACAAACACAACTGGACACAGAGGATGTTGTTCCTTATTCCTAGTTCAGGTGACAGTTTTGTCTGTCCCACATGCTCATTCTACACCCCTGCTCCTGCAGTGCGGCATAAGTAGATACACCTTAAAAAGAATGCGTGCAACATTAAAATAGTTTTATAGCTGCTCTCAATTGCCTAAAAGAGTGCCCAGCCACCTACTTGGAAAAATGAAGCAACAGCAACTTCCCCCAACAAAGGAAGAATACTATGCATTTTCTTGGAGGCAGAACAAAAATGTAATCTTACCCAGTGCTTATATCAGTTGTGTCTACATGGACACAGTGAAACAAGGTCCTAAAAATCATCCTGGCAGTTTTGTAAACAAATAAACTATAAGATCTTATCTGGTGTATATTTTTATCTGCTCAGGTGATAGATTTATTGTGTTAATATGAAACATGACTTTAAAAAATTGTGATTGCTTGTAATCTAGCCAGTCTTGATTGTATCAACATTTTGCTGTAAGGCAAAAATGTGACTCTGAAAAATATCCTGATCTTGTGCAATCTGGGACTTACATGGGAGAGATGTTATCAAGATGTATCCAAACATTAGTTACAACTCAAGAAAAAATAAAAAGAGAGCTCTATATGGCAAGACTAAACTGTGTTTATCTTCCTCAAGGCATGGACTCTAGTCCATTGACTGCTGAAGACTGCTTTGTAGGTTTAAAGAATGGTACCTGGTATGAGATTATGCCCTCTGCTGTGATTGAAAAGATGTCATACACAATGAGGATTCCTTTGGCCTACTCTCCCCCTCCTCGTGGTGTTTTTACAACAAAACAATCTAATGTATATTAACTCAATAATAAGATTACATTTCCTGCTATCCACTGACAGATTCCTCTATATTAAACATTTCTGTAACTCCACTGACGTCAGTACAGAGACTCAGTTTATTTCGGTGTAAGGTGACCCCATAAGTTGCTTCTACAGATTAGAGCAAACTTCTGAAGGGACGCTAATGCAGCAGCTATCATTAGAAAGGTTCAACAGTTCCTCAGGAAGATATAAGGTTTAAAAATGTACGACATCTTGGTAGATAAGTGAAGAAAGAACTTTAAAAAGATCCAGGCCACACAATATGAAAGTAAAGGAATTATCACTATTTTTGTGAAACAGCTTTTTAAAGAGAAACCACTCATCTAGAAATTTCCTCATATATCTGATTAACGTCATATGTTAGCCCATTACCTCTGAAATGGTTATTCCCCTGGTGTTACTTAGAGAAGATCAAGACTGGGTAAAGAAGCCTTTAACTCATGTTAACACTTTTACTTTAAATAGTTGAGACTGTTCCTGAATGCAATGAAGTAAAAGGAGCACTTGAACAAAATGTCAGAGGGAACCATGTTTTGCCAACAGATCTCCAATCCCTTTACATACAGATTCTGAACACCAGCAACTGTGTTCATTGTGGTTATCCAGCTAACTCTGTTCACAACTCTCTTGTACTGGATTGCATAAAGGGATTGGTTCAATTGCTCCAGTGACAGTACCTTGTACCCATGTGAGGATACTTGCAATCATGACTGCCAAGTCTTCACTATACCTGAAGTCACATTTCGTAGTCCCTAGAAAGGTATTTGCTGCCTCTCAATTTTTAGTTTGTGGCACCTACGTTAAACACTTGCCTTAAGGTATGTGAAATATCAGTGGCTCCTTCTGAAACATCATTGGCTTTTTCTAACTTGAAGCAGAAGTACCTGAGGGTACTAAGGGCCTACACTGACCTGCCTTGGGGCAATCTTGTAGCCTTTTTAATAAACTTTGAAAATTCAATTCCAAAAGCTAATTCCTTCTCTTGGGAACAGTTACTAGTAAGATAGGCCTTAATCTCAGGTGTTGTTTTCCAACTGGCTAGATCTGCCAGGGCAGAACTACAACGAGCACACATCTATTGGAAAGGCTGAGGTTTCATGATAGATCACACTGGATCATTTGACGGATTAGTTTAAGATATGATCAGGTTGGGTGTGATCTGTGTGAAATCAGCAGGAGCACACAGTCGGTTTTTGTGCCATTGCTGAGCATGCTGCTCAAAACACCTTTATTGCCCAAGAAAGTTGCTGAGGAAGGTGTAGCCTCTTGCTCTTTGCCTTCTACTCTGGCCTGCTCAGCCTGTTTGCTCTCTAGGAAATTATTTGATTAGATATGCTTTTTCTCAAGTATTTGACTGTGTTTTTCTCACAATGCTGCTACCAGTGGATTGCAACAGTCACACCCATCAGCAGGCAACTTGCCTCCCTGAACCTTCTCCTGCCTCACCGTGTCTGTGTGGGTGAGAGAGGAATGTTTGGTGACTGTAGTTCAGACTACGAGGTGGGGAGGATCATGAAAAGATGTTGATGTTCACAGGCAGAGAGACAGTATTCGCAGGACTCACATCTGAGCTTGGCCTCTGTGTGTTGCATCAGTGAATGAATGCACTCTTTCTTTAGCTGTAAGGAAAAAGCTGTCCTAGTCATTTGACAACTGTTCCTGTGTCATGGTTTAACCCTAGTCAGGAACTGAGTACCATGCAGCCACTCACCCCCCCGCCCCCCCCCACCTCCCCCCCTCCCCAGGGGAAGGGGAGAAAATTGGGAGGAAAAGAAAACTCGTGAATTGACATAAAGACAGTTTACTAGAATAGCAAAGGAAAAGATAGTAATATATATATAAATAATGTTAGTGACCAACCCCTACTTATATACTGAGCATGACATTGATGGCATGGAATATTCTCTTTGGCCAGTCTGGATCATCTGTACTGCCTGTACCCCTCCCAGCTTCCTGCACCTGCACATTAGGAAAACCTGGGAAGCTGAAAAAGTTCTTAATGTCTTAGCAACAACTCACAATATCAGTGTATTGCCAACATTCTTCACATACCAAATCCCACACTAAATGCAAAATACAGCAGCTACGGAGAAGAAAATTAGCTCCATCCCAGATGAAACCAGGACATCTTGGCAGATCCAACTTTCTTCCTGAGCTTTTTGTGGCAGCAAAGTCATCTGTCCTTCAATCAATCTGTGAGAATACATTGCTTATTCCTAATTCAATTGTCGTGATTGGATGCATGTACCAAAACGAGGAGCATTGTGCGCATGGGCTTTGAAGGCTGCACCAGAGGTATTAACAGGATGCGAATCTCTGTATGCTGTCCTGTGGGTCATACAGGCCTTTATCAGCCAAAAAAAGATACTGTACTGTTGCATTTTCAGGCCATGGCAGATCTCCACTGCTATGTGACTGTTGTCAGTGGCAGGCAGCATGGGCAGCTGCATGACACCCATGTGTCCCACAGCTCTAGCTGGGCTAAGCTCAGCCAGACCTGCTTGTAACAGCTACAGGAGCTCTGGACATTAACAGAGGTGTGAAGTTGCCACCTATGTGTGGCAATACCACCTTTGTGTACCCTCTGCTTCACAAAGACATTCACAAGCAGATAGCTTACCAAGGAACTTCAGTTGCTGCCTTGGTGACCTCTGCGTGACACTGCAAGATGCATTTGGTGGTCTGAAAGGCAACACAGAAGCCTATTTACATCACACTCAAGGCTGACTCTCAGTCAATTAAATAATTTTTTTTTTTTTTTTGCTATATTTTACAGCAAATGGAGGATGGGATCTTCACACTTAAGGGAGAATGGTGGGAGCCATTTTTCTTGTTTTTCTACTTATGTGAGCAAGAAAAGTCTAGGTCATTGTTTTGTAGGAAACTCATATTTTCTGAGTTCATAGCTCCTTCTTCCTCTAAGTGTTTTCCCCCAATATAATCTCCTGTTTGCTCTTGTCTTATTCTTTTGCCATTTCTTCCCCTTCCACATTCTCCCTTCCAGTGTGACTGGCTGCGTATGGCAGACACAGGCTCTGCACAGATCTGAATGCTATCCTTCTCCTTCGTGGCTGAGCCTCTCACCTGGGAGGCAGGCTGCTTGTGCGAACAGTGCAGTGAACCAGAAACACTTAATTGGTATGAATTGTGCAAACAATGATATGAAATGTAAAGAGAGATATGAACATAAATCAAATGCAAACAGATTGCATAAACAAACTGGAAAAGTAAATGAAGATAATGAGAGTAAAAAAATACAAATGTTAAGGGAAAATAACAGTAGCAAAGGTGCATAACAATATTGAAAAAACTCAGTAAACACACACACACAAAAAAAGTGAAATACAAGGAACTGTGTAGGCAGTGACAATTCTTGCTGTGTAAATATTCTGTAGTGTTGAGAAAACACAGGTGGTAACATCCATGGCACCATAGAAGGAAGATAAAACTTAAGAAATAAACCAAGAGGTGCAAATAATACAAAGTTTTGTAAGGACTTGAAATGGTGACCACTGCCGAACATGGCAACAGCCACCGGAACGGCTTCTGCGGGAAACAACTGCCCCAGCAAGAGCAGAGGGTGTTGAGGGCAAGGTGCAAGGGCTGGAGGGTGACAGGTGGGCAGCATAGCTGGAGGGTCACTTCTGTGGCCTCCACGGCAGGCCGAGTCCCAGAGGACCTCTTGCTGCAGCAGCTCTGGCTGCTGGGACGTGACGAGGGTGGGAGATGTGCTAGTGTCCCTGCTGTGCAGGGAGCGGACAAGCGGCCTGTGGGGAAGGGTGCTGGAGCTTAGGTGAGTGCCAAAGCGAAAAGTGGGATAGCCTGGATGGCCATCCAGAGGGGATGGTCTAGTGAGAGAGCAGGCATACAGCTGGGCTACTGGATCATGGCAGAGCTCCTGACTGCATGTGTGTCTTGCAGTTACTATTAAAAACACACATGGAGGGAAAGAACGTGAAGAGCAGGCCAGTGATATCGCTGGCCTGGTCCATCTCTTCAAGCCAAGAAAGCCCTGAAGATGCTGTGAAAATTTCTGACTAGTATCAAAACACTGCTTTGCTCTGCAGTGCTCTCCTCTGCCAGGCATACTAATTCCTTCTCCTCCCTTGCAGCCAGCTTCTCCAACAGACAAGGAGAACATCTTCTTTCCTACCTTCCTCCTCTGTTGAAGCATCTGCCTTGCTGATTTCTGGTGGGCGCTGGCTGACTTTTAACGTGTGGGCCAAGATGATCTGCTGGGCAGGCAGATCATCTACAGCCCAGCTTCTGCCCTGGGGACTTCTTGCTCCTTCCCTCCTCTTCTTGGCTGAATACATGAACTGAACCACAACTCACTGTTGTACAAAGTTTCTACTGTCCCATCCTCTGCACATTCAAATTTAGATATCTTCAGCCATAGGGAAATCAATTTTCATGTCATTAAGTAGAACAGCTTAAATTATCTGAGCTTCTGAGTAGCTTCTGAGTTCAGAAAGAAAAAGACATAATTCCAGGTCATGACAGAGAGGCTTCAAATGCTGATGAGGAGCAGAGATAAACTAAAGAGTGGATAAATTCACACAAATGTTGAATATAAAAGTGAGCAAATTCTGTTATCCAAATTTAGAGGGGAGAAACTCTATATACCTTTGTATGCCTTTGATACCACAGCAAGGAAGCTACAAAGCTCCAGCTAAGAACTAGGAAGCCAGTGCTTGCCTGGTCTGCTTTCCTGTCCAAGAATGGACTGGCAATATAGTACATTTTTTCTATACTTTACTTCTAATTCCAGTTAGAATTTTTAAAATGCAGAAAAACTGAAGTACCTGGAAACAATGTAATCATTTTTCTCTCTAAG
>WHYT01017288.1:555926-697472 GCA_009806455.1 Tetrax tetrax
CCCCCCCCCCCCCCCCCCCCCCCCAAAAAAAAAGAGGGAATTTTTGTTTTTGTTGGAAGGAAAGGTGAAGATTTAAGCCTCTCCTCCATCCCCCTGTCAAGACTTGGTATCCCATCTTTAGATTTACCTCTTCTTAATACTAGCTACTCATCTCTGTTTACTTGGTTTTATGACTACTATAATTTAGCAATAACGAGATACAAAACACAGATGGAATAGCCTGTCTAAACAAAATATATTTATATTTGCACTGTTACAAAAACTCCTTCTAATATAAATGCCTTGTTATTTCCATTCTGCTGTGTTTGATTTTCAGTATTAAACTGTTCCTATGATTCATTAATACCATGTCCAAAATATATTCCAGCTAAAATGTTTAGGAATACTTTCATGATATATGTTAGTTTATATAGCCATATCTTGAACATGAGAATACTAACTACTTAGTCTCGAGGCCTGTAAAGATCCAAGAGAAATTACCCACAGTACCTGTAATTGGAGTTCTCTTAAAGGTCATAACCCTCTATAGATCCGCACTTACCCTCCTTCCTCCTCTCGGGATTTGGAATACATTAGGCTTAGGATGGATTGTTTAGTTCTCTTTGGACCATAAAGAAACTGATGAAGAATAAGTCACATGGTGCTCCCTGTCAGGCTTGTATAAAACTTAACATATATAAGTCAGCCTGACAGATGGCCAGAAATAAGCTTTCCAGTAACATGATTTAAATATTGCACTAAAAGTAATCATGATCTTCAAGTTATTTCAGTTATATAAAAGTAGTTTAATTTCCTTCTACTGTTATAACATCTACCAAGCCTCTTTTTTAAGGATATGAGTGTTGGCTTGGCTAATAAACAAAACCACTATCTTTGACTGAAATATTGAACAAACAAACAAAGAAAAAACCCAGAAAATTTTATTTTTTAACATAAGAGGATTGCAAAAGAATCACTGTAGAAACTTCCGGTTCTCAACTATGACAATGGTCCAACCTTACCTCTCCAGTACTGAGTGCATGAATGAGAAGGGCTGAAGTTATAGCTTTCACTCTGATTTCATCCTGAATATATAAAAATGCCTACTTTTTCACAAAGATTTTTTCCCCCTTTGTTATACTTTCAGTTATTTATTTCAGCATCACATAGTATTAAAATGCCTCCATAGAAAAGGTCACTCTTTTTCCTTTCAAAACATTTCTTTGCGGTTTCTGTTCCCAGAGGTACACATAGAATCAACAATCGATAGGAGAACATCACATAACACTCTGACTTACCTTTGAGGAATATCATTTAGGTCAACACATTTTATCAGGGAAAGACTTTTACAGCCAATCATTTTCCTTTTAATGACATTTTCTAATCACTAGGTAAATTTTCCTCTAATAGCAATAATACAGTTCAGTTATTCAGTTTGATGCATTTTAACTGGAAAAAAAGCATTAAAGACTTCATTCTGATAAATTCTCTTTTCCTGATTGCAGCCTTTTTTTTTTATGAATTGAAGTGCTCTCTTGTTATAATTCTGAGCATTCCTGAAATGGATAGAGACTTGGTATCCTAAAGGATGGCTTAGTGAGTTTCAACTGCAACTGGGACAACTGCAACTAGGACACTAACAGCATCCTAACAATGATATCCTGGATTCTCTTACTGTCTCTGAAATCTTGAATTTTAATGGAGAAAGCCAAATCCATACAGTTCTACTATTAGCGATCAAGTACATATTTTTAAAAACACTGTTGAATGTTCAGGAAGGCTTTCTGACAATGGTGATACATCTTTCAAAGCTGTCACAAAAAACATAGATGAGTTCCTGCAAAAGGCATGGTCATGGGTTACTCTGAACAACGTCACTGTTCATAAGCCACTGTCAAAAACAAATCTAAATACCACATAAAATAGTTAACCTTATCACTTTCTCAGTTTACTGAAAGATGTAGAAGAGACAGAAGAAACTGTGATTTTGGAATCACCTTAGTAATGAGGAGATGTATCAAAGTTATTAATTTCTATGTAATACCAAAAAACAGTTTTAAAACATACATTCATCAATCACTGCAGTACTTGGCAATTTCTATACTCTAACTCCTGCTTTCTGATGTGGCATGAAAAAACATGGCTGTCCATGGAGACATATATGAAAGCCATTTAAGAAAAAATCGAACTATCTGCTCAATTTATGTACTGCAGACTAAAAACACTGCTGAAATAACATCACATCTGCATAATGCGTTATGCCCTCAAAAGTCTGATTATGCCAGCTGTGAGGCTGTCCAATCAGTCATATGTATTATGATCAGATACTTTTCATAGGTTCATTTTATTATTCAGTACATGTTCAGTGCTTTATTTTCTCTCCCTTATTCAGAGTGTAGCCCTATGCTTAGGATACATCCTTCACACCTTCCATTGCATTAAAAAGATGTTAATTGCCTCATGAGCATTTCTATGCCACTTACCAGCTTATGCAAAGGATGTCAAGAAATTCTAACATGGAGTGTTAATTTGCTGCATTTACTTCATCTTTCTCACGCAGCGTGCAGTCACTTAGTGGAAAAAAAGACTAAGAATGCTGGATACAGCAAACAGGAAGAATACCCGTCATTGACACTTTGTTATGTGGTAGGACAGATAAGAGAGCGGATGGCTGAGGCTGAAAATAATGTCAGCTTAGTTCTGGAAGGCCAGCTTTTGCTGTCCTTGTGAAGGAGTTGCACAGAGGAATGAGATTGCCTAAAGAGCACAGAGCACCAGCTGGAGATCACATACTCAGATATAACTCCAAATCTTCACTTTGTGACCGGGTACTCCACTGAGCCTGGGCTGTGCTAAGCATAGGCTTGAGGAGCCTACAAGGTGCTGTATGTCCTTGCATGGCTAGTAAAATTTTACTGCTGGAGAAGCTTACTTTCCTCCTTTTTTTTTATTGTGGAAACTTGCTCAGAGACCTTACACTGTGACATCTCTGTGCCATGACATCCAGGCTCAGTCTGCAGATCTGAAAAGGCCCAAGATTTTCATCCAGCGGCTGCTAAGCTACCAGGCAAAAGTAGCGGGGGTGACTCAAAAAGATTTGCAGAGCAATCAAGCAATAAATAACCTGTGACAACTGACCTGCAACATTTTTTTTTTCTTCAAAAATTATCTTAACAGCCTACATACAAGCAGTACGGGAAAATAAAGATTACTTGTACCATGGTGACTGAGCTTCTTTTTCTTCGATCCCAGGCTGTGCATACCAAAGGATGGATATATGTTATAACAGACCTCTCTGATGAGTCAGATGGCTTCTGTGAGAACAGGCTTTCCAAGCAGACTTTTGGAAGATGCAAATCAACAGAGCTACCACAAGGTCACAATGCTAACTCTAAACCTGACTGGTTACCTGTTAAAAGAAGGATAAGCGAGTGTCATTTTCGTCAGTGTTGTGTGCCTATGCATTGTGATCTGCACTGGGAAGCCATACAGAGAAGTGAGAATGCCATGCAGGCCAGTTTGCTGGCCTTGAGTTAGGGGATATACTTGTGGAAGTCCAAAGCATTTGATCACTTGTGTCTGCAGACAGCTCAAGGGCAGTCCCTAACCTGTTTGAAGAAAGCACGAGAGTAAACCTGATGCAGCTTTCTGTCTACTTCCCGGTTTAAACTCTGCCTCTCCCTGCTGGGAGCTCTTCTAAACTCTTAAGTTCTGATGGAGGAAGGCAATTATTCAAGGAGATCAAGCATGGCAAAAGTGGTGGTGAGGGAGGAATGTTTCAGCTTTTCTCCACGGCTTTCATAATTTTTCTTGTTCTATGGAGAAGAGCAATGGCAGGATTGTCTCAAAGGAAGGTTTTCCATTACTGGCTGCCTGAGTTATGTTTGTAGAAGACAGAAAGGAAGCACAGTACAAAGAGACATGTCTTGAAAAGGGTGAGCTTCCCCTCCTCCTGATGCAAGTGCAACTTATGAAGCCAACATAGAAATTATCATTATGTGTTCAAGGAGCAGAAAAAGGTTTGCCCTGGGTGAAAATGTGCCTCCTTGTGATCAGAGGATGACAAAGTACAAAGAGAGTACAGATTTTTTTTTTTTTTTTTTGAGGTTACATTTTTAAAGCATATTCTATTGGACATAATGTCTGGGACAAATGGCTCTGCATTTTTACCATGAACAGAATCAGACTGCAAAGGTGGCAGTGATATGAAACTGGCACTGTAAGATATGCTTTCATAAGAGATTCAGCTCTGTTTACAAGATAAATCTTTTTGTCATGCAAACAAATCCAGAGACAGCCCTGTTGTGTTCTAAGGCTAAAATGATGCAAGGGAAAAAGATATGGCATATTGATATCGTGGTACTGTGTTAAAGGGCTATAAAACATTCAACTAAATGTGTTTGAAAAGTGGCTTGAAAAATGTCACCGTAGACATAATTCTTTGGTTGCTGTAGGAACTTTAACATAGTTTGTTTATTCTGCACACAGAACATATGGAAGGTACAAAGGCAGCAACAAACTCATATGGAAATATTTGTGTTAGCATAAAGGACCCCTTGCCCTCCTCCCAACAAAGTGTCTGCCTTCGGCTCTTAAAAGATGGACAGAATTGTATTTGGTGCATTGCACCTTGTGGAATTAAACAAGTCTAAAGAAAAGTGCTCCAGCATCTGTCTTCTTTCAAGCAGATTGTCAACAAGAGGAGGGGGGAAGGGAAGAATGGGAAACTTTGCAAGGATGTTTTAAACCCTCCAGATAAACTGTCGCTTTGAGCCTTGACAGCTCAAGAACTTGACACATGTGTCTGCTCCCTGGAGGCCGTCCCCTGCACGCTTGGCAAGCTGATCACGGCTGCTGAGCTGTGACGCCACAGCGCTTGCCTGACCTGACATAATGGGCAGCTATTTACTGCAAACAAGGTAGATGGAAGAACATAGACTTAAATGATGCTCTGGTGTAAGAAGGAATCCACTAGGGCCCCCAGTCAATCTTCAGGTTTTGTTTGGTTTTTTTTTTTTTCCCCTTCCTTTCTTCCCCTTCTTCTTCTGGGATTGTTTATTCTTTCCCTAAGGAGCAGGTGACTGTGGCACAGTACTAAGCCTCCCCTCCCTAGATCAATAGACTGGGTTAAGGAAACAATTGCAGGACAACAAACAGAAACAGAAAATGAGCTTTCGATAATGATACCAACAGTTAGCTCTGCTCGTTTTTAATCTACTGTGAAAAGTAAAAGCACAAGCCCCCTGGAGGGTCTGCAAGATTGTGTCAGCTTCATTCCAATGTGCAAGCACCTTCACACTTGATTGGCGAAGAGCAGGTATAAAAAGCTAGAGTGAACCCTACAAATATTGTGTCCGTTGCATGAATCCAACTGCATCTTGTGTCAAGTACTTCTTGCACACCACACTTTCACTCACCTATGCATGTGTTAAGGAAGATGCGCCCTATGTTTCTGCCTCCCACTGTGGCAAGCAAGGTAGTAAGTTCAAGAAAGCCCTAGCTTTTTCTTTTAGCATGCCAGCTGCATAGTACAGGCAGCATTCTCCACTGATGTAAAACACTTACAGCATTGATCCAATATGCTGGTTTAAATCAGCTGAAACAGTCATCCTGCTCGGCAAATGCAAGCATGCACACAAACACGGTGATTAAGCCAGGTTTAGACCTATATGACATTGGTGTAGCTTCAGCACAAACAGGAGGGTAAGACAACCCACTGAAAGGCTCAACTTCGTTGTATGTTTCCTGACACTTTTCTGTTTTTATGATGTTACTGAATTTCATTGTTCTGCCTAAATTACTTTGGGTTTTAGAATAAGTTTAGTAAAAAAGTTTAAAGAGATCTGTACAAAAGCTGTTCTTTCATTTATTTACTAAAGAAGATTCTGATTTTACAGCAGATTTTGGCAACTGCTTGCATTCATATAAGGCCCACTGACTTTGCATATTGGCATTGTATATTTGCATATACATCCAAGCACCTGTCTTGGCTGAAAAAGCAGAAATGAAATGCTCTGATGGGATGCAGTCTTAAAATTGTACAAAATACATCATTTTATACTACAGGTATGTTGATTTCAGAATATTTAACTCCAGACATTATCGCAAGTAATGCACTTCCATTATAATCTCCACATGCACATGTTTTATACATGTTACTCCTTAAAATATTTATTACTTGCTTGATGTACTCTCCAATCCTTTGAAGCCTTATTAAAATCTTGAGCTAATGTGCAAAGTTTAGATGTTAATTATGAAGTAGGAAAGGGTACTGCTTACTGATAAACTCTATTAGAAAAGCCTAATTATACAAGCATCTCAATAGTGGGTATATTTAAAAAGCCAGCTCCCATACCATTTACTGCAAGAAAGTTGAGCCTAGAACCAGATTCAGCTGTGATGTAGATGACAAACTGAAGAAGTAATGCAGTGGTGGCTTCATGCCATAACCTGGAGATATGCCATAAGGCATTAATAATCATATAATCACAGAACATTTTGGATGGGAAGTGACCTTTAAAGGCAATCTAGTCCAACCCCCCTGCAAGAAGCAGGGACATGTTCAACTGGATCAGGTTGCTCAGAGCCCCATCCAGCCTGGCCTTGAATGTTTCCAGGGATGCGGCATCCACCACCTCTCTGGGCAACCTCTTCTAGTGTTCCACCACCCTCACTGTAAAAAATTTTTTCCTTATATCCAGTCTAAATCTACCTCCCTCTATCTCAAGACCATTATCCCTTGTCTTATCACTACATACCCCTGTCAAAAGTCCCTCTCCAGCTTTCTTATAAGCCTTCTTTAGGTACTGGAAGGCTGCTATAAGCTCTCCCTGGATCATTCTAGTCTCCAGGCTGAACAGCCCCAACTCTCTTAGCCTGTCCTCAGAGGAGAGGTGCTCTGATCATTTTTGTGGCCCTTCTCTGCACTTGCTCCAGCCGGTCTGCATCCTTCTTATGTTGGAGCCTCCAGAATTGGACACAGTACTCCAGGTGGGCTCTCACCAGGGTAGAATAGAGGGAAAGAATCACCTTCCTCATCCTGCTGGCCACACTTCTTTTGATGCAGCCCAGGATATGATTGCATTTCTGGGCTGCAAGCACAAACAATGATGATGATCATGATTCAATGGGCAGCTGAGGTACAGCTACTCCAGCCTTCTCTACCTTGACACAAACCCTCTGCTTGTTTTACATCCATAATTTCAGTGGGCATGAGTCAAGATCGCTGTGTATCTTAAAAGATTGTTTACCTATCGAAGACCTAAAAGGAGTAGCACAACATTTGGCATGTGTATATAGATTAGCTGCATCTCTGCACATAGAAGAGCTGGTCTCTGAACACGCCACACGCAATACAACTTCGTCAAATTAGTCTAAAGAAGAACTACACCTTTTCCATTCCTGAAAATCTGACTAGAGGATAAAAGAACAAATCTGGCTTTGCACAACTCTCAAACACAAATTTGCGTTTACACACACATAAAGCAACACTGAAATATAATTGTAGATACACTTGTAGTTATCTAACATGCACCATCATCCATCTGCATCTTGGTATGACGTACAGATTATATGCATACAAAGGACACTATCAAGGAGTATGCACATGATGGTTTGGAAACAAAAAATGTTGTTTGATCAGAAGCTACAGCATATATGACTAAGCACGAAGGGGCTGACACTGTGGTGGCACTGAATTCTTCAGTACTACAGTGAAGAATCATACATGTATTTTTTATATTGAGATAAAAATATTTATAAAATATTGATACATTGCTGCCTCAACTTTTATCACAATCATTGTGATACAGCTGAAGCATACACTTGTTGGAGGACCGGATTGGAATATTCACTGACTCCTCATAGAGGTATGGGTGAACTTTGTTTATTTATCTTTTTCTCACACATTTATAAGGTTCTTGCAGATACATGTGGGGTAAGCAAAGTCATCATTGGTTACATTGCTCCTAGCATGCACTCCTAGCTAAAATATGATTCGTTAAGTCTCTTTGTTCACGCGCACGGTTCTCTCCACCTGCACCCTGCTTCATGTTCAGCCCCCAGTCACATATACCAGCTGTTTTCCTTCTTCTCAAGGTTGCTTCCTTACTTTCTCAGAGGCGGCCTCATTATTTTCGCACAGGTGGCTTCAGTACTTTCTCACAGGCAGATTCATTACTATCTCACAGGCAGCCTCATCAATGTCCTTGAAGCCTGCTACTCAAAAACATAACAATTTTGTTTGGTCTGGATTGTTCACTATGTTCCCCTGGCTCTCCAGGCCCAACATACACTGAAAGCCCCTTGAATAAATGTAATATTTTTCCACGTTTTCTGTTAAACAATCAGTATACTTCAAGAAGAACAATAAATAACAATGTATGGATTTTTTTTCAATAGATGGATGGTGAACTGAATGATGAACTGTACCATGCATTAGTGAGCATTCCTAAAGGCATCACAGTTCCCACAAATGACAGCTTGTGGCATGCTTTGGGAAACATTTTACTTTGAATGAATTCAGTCTTCCTTCCAATTGTTAGCATAAGGATTTCCACTTGTTTATCTTAAGGACTTACTAATTACCATGGAAACCAGCAAAGATTAACTGAAAAAAATTGTTATAATGAAGTTTGAGTTAGGCTGTTCACCATCTCAACAAGAAATACCACTATTTGCTTCTTCAGATTTATTGGGTCTTCAGTGAAAGTAGAACCCATTTCACCATGAAGGGCTAGCAGATTCTAGAGCCACAGTTTCCAAACTGTACTGGATTTTATCTTTCTAGCACAGAGGAGTATTTCCAACTTCATAATGAAACACAGAAAGGATGTTGACTGCAGACTCACCCATTGTTGCCAATGTTTCTCACACTGCTATAATTACATTGAGAGAATTAACCAGAAAATTAAAGACATCTGGAGGAGGGAGTGTACATTTGTTTCACATTGTTTGTACTAACACTGTGGGGTTATTTCTGTTTCAGGAATGTCTGAAAATAACTCTCTCTCTGTTCATACAAGGGTTGTATAGAACAAAAATCTCCCACTGAAATGGAACAAAACATCCACTGACAGTTTTTTTCAGTGATGCCAGGCCACGCTCCTGCTTCGTAAAATGACACAACACATGACAGAAACATAAATCGATACCTATATGATCAAACTTCTGAAGGACTAATTAGTAAGGTCAACTTCAGGGTGACAATGATACTTTTAGAAGTATCCAAAAGGGATCTAAAGGGGAAAAATAATTATTAAAAAAATTGTTTTAAACCTCATTTCACCTGTGAATATCCAAATCATCCTTTCTGTGTAAGTCCTTGTCTTTGGCAGACCTATACTGCTAGACTTCACAAGGGACTTCACAGTACATGTTACCAGTTTCAGGACACAGTGCAAGCAATCCACAATTCCAATCATGTGGTGTTTTCCTTGGCAGCAGAAAATGGCTGGCTCTGTTTACACATTTTAGAAGCTATCTGCTAAATTACAAGGACAGTAATATACTAATTCCCTGGTAGGATCAGCCACTTCAAGTAACAGTACATGTCAAAGGACAAGGCTTTACACTGGTTCCAGAAGAACTGAGTTCCAGATTTGATTCAGCAATTTGCTGTGTATGTTGTCCTATGGAAATCACCTATTTGTGTCATGCTCCATCTGAACATGGAGAACATGTTGTATATTGTTAAACACTACACAGACGTGACTGAAAGTTGACTAAAATTAATGGAATTCAGATGCTTTAGATGAACTTGATATAAAAACTGAAAGTCTCACCAGGCAGTTTCTCTTTAATCAGGTCTTTTATGTCTTCCTTCAAGATACAGAGTTTTGGCTTCCTCATAATTTTACAAGCTCTTACATGGGCAAGAAAATACCTTCAAAAATGTGACACTTTCCTTCTGTGAGCCTCCAAGCTCAAGTCTATATCCCAGTATTTTATTGCATGCAGAGAGCCTTCAGTGTCATCAACAGTCACTGGGAAACTTCTTCCTCCTTTGATCCCTGTGATGCTCACTCTGCCATGGCCCATGCAGATCAACGGGGTGTCTGATAGCCTTTGGCTAGTGCGCTGAGGAGCTGAAACATTTCAGGTGTCTCTGGGCCTGATTTTACAGCCCCACCACATCCTTGGGTGAGGAACATCATATTATTTTCTAGTTCCCTTAAGCCACTAACCAAAGTAGGCTAAGTACAGTAATTGGTCATAAAATCTAAAAACAGTCAGAACACTTACACATACAAAAGACAAAGCTGAAGAATAAACAGGAATAGCAATTAATCTGCTTACACTAAGGTTACATCAAAAAAGCATCCCTTTCTCTCATTCAGATGACTTGTTGTTCCCTTCTTTACTTGCTGAAGTGTGGTGAATTTAATACTCTTACTTGACCTTAGTTCTCTCAATAAAAACAAAGGTTTTACTTTCCACAGATATGTAAAAAACAGCAATTTTTATAACAGGAGTCTGCACTGGTTGGTAGACAACACTATCCTTCAATGAAGTGTGAAACTCATGGCTCTCCCTTTGATAGCTACTTGCCATTCTTCAAGCAGGAATGTATCTTATTGGGTGTTCATTTCCCGTCAGCTTGCACACCAAAATACACAATACAAACATCTATACAGTCTAATTGTATAGTTTATTACTGGCTTTTGACTGAGACTAGAAATTATAACTGTCAAATACTTTAAAGTGACCGCAGGTTTTTGTTGGGGGATCTTCACTTTCCAAATGTGCAAACTATCAATAGCTACCAAAGAAATAACAAGAAATAATTTCTTACTCTTTGACTGAACTATTAAGATGATTCTATACGAACATTGTTTGTTTTAGCATCTGCTTTTGATTATGTATCACTTGTTTTGCAAATGTTTCCATCTTTTTTTTTCTAGAGGGATCTGCCCTTGCAGGAGACTTCACTGTTTTACGTATTGCACACTGATGCACTATGATCAGGCACACGAAGGCATCCAAGGGGAAGAGTCTGTGAAGCCTGAAATCAGAGAGGAATAATCGATTTTTTTGGTGGCCCTTTTCCTGGGCATTTGTGAAACTACAAGTGAAATAATTTTGCAGTCTGCAAATAAAAAACCAGAGAGGCTCCAGATTCTCACATGTACAGTGTGACATGTAAAACTGTTACTCACTTTTGCTGCTGCACAACCAGACAAGTCCTGGCAACAAACTGTTCATTGCTCAGAGAGGAGAATAGTTTTCCACCACCACCACCAGTGAAAGCCAGGCTCCATGCTGGCTGGATCCACTCCTCCTGAAACTGCTCCAGCAAGAGCTAATGGGACAACCCCCATCTGGTGTCCTACAGACTCAGGGACATGATGCTTCCAGAACTGCAAGTACAAAACGTGGCTCCACATCAGAAAGAAGAGGGCAGTGAACCCATGACCAGGCACCATTTCTTCTGAGCCAATGTACCACTGAAGAATGTTGTGTGAGAAGAACCAGGTTAGAAACAGAGGAAAAAAAAAAGGTTCTACCTGGCTACAGTTCTGGCTAAAAGTGGTACTCTCCTTTCCCTGACTTACAGAGAGGAGCAGAGCTGAGTCTCTCCCTTCCATGTATTTCCTTTTGGTTAATTTGGAGTCCTAGCCTGTTTGCCTCTCACCCTAAATTGCCATCATCATACACAATTTCAGTGGTAGAGGAGGAAGTGAATTCAGATCACTTAAACTGTGGGCAGAGCTCTTCTATTGCAAGTTGTTAAAGCAAATATTTATGGGATAGAGCCACCCATGGTAGTATTTATTTATGAAAAAAAGCACCTTAGTTTCCCTGAATTTGCCTGAGTTTTCTTCATGAACCATTTTATCTGGATGAGATCTTTGGCGACAACTTTCTCTGGCCAATGCCCCCTCTTACCTGTAGGTATTAAGCCAGTAACAAGTAATAGGATCCACCAAAAGATGGTGGGGCACTTAAAGCCAAGTTTCTAATAAGGAGATTAACACATGAAATGTATTAATCATCCCAGTCTAGTAAACACAACGGCAGACAATGAGTAAATGGAAGAGTATGACTGGTTCAACATTCACTCAACCTATGTTGAGTATACCTCAAGGGGGCCTACAGGAAAGATGGGGAGAGACTGTTCAGTAGGGCCTGTTGTGATAGGACAAAGGGTAATGGGTTTAAATTAGAAGGAGGTAGGTTTAGATTAGATATTAGAAAATAAATTTTTACAATGAGAGTTGTAGAGCACTGGAACAGGTTGCCCAGAGAGGTGGTGGATGCCCCATCCCTGGAAACGTTCAAGGCCAGGCTGGATGAGGCTCTGAGCAACCTGATCTAGTCAAGGATGTCCCTGCTTCTTGCAGGGGGGTTGGACTAGATGACCTTTGAAGGTCCCTTCCAACTCTAACCATTCTATGATTCTATGTGTTCATCGATGATACCTATGCTCCCCCTAATGTGGATTCACAGGTGTACTTGCATTTTTGTGTCAAGTCCTCAGACTTTCTCCTTTAGAAGTCTGGACTCTTACAAACTCCCTTTTTATCCACGTCCTTTGAATGAAGTCCAGAAGCAAGGAACTGACATTGGTGTCTTTTCAGAAAAACTAAGATTATAATTATGCAATTTACATACTGAGCCAACTCCAGGTATGACGTCCTTTAGGAAACTGACTGATTGATGTCTGTGTTAGCCTAGATCAAGCATCTGTATTCAAAGGCAAAGCTATGCTTGTGTTACCACACTCCTGCTGTCTCTGTGCTTGGCCACGTGCACATGGGGGCACCTCTTTTGTGCTGGGACTGCAGTATCCTCTGTGGAAAGCTGTGAGGCAGAATAACAAACGTGTGTGTGTAGTTTTGTCAGCATCCTCATAGAAAGGCACAGGGTAGCTACTGCATCATACCTTGAATCCGGTGATCACCCACACTTGTAGTCTGCAGAGCTGGAAACCAGCCACCTAACTGTGGTAACTAACTGTGGGAACCAAATCTACTGACTTCTTCTATCACCTCATTCAAACAATTAAGCTTCCAACTTGGATTTGGAGATACTTTAAATCTAGGGAAGAGTCAGATTAGTTTTAATAAATGTGCCCTTTGAGCTGATGCAAGGAGCCAGTACATCTGGAGGGCTCCAAAAGAAGGGGAAAAAATGGAACAGAAAAGCCAAGGTGGGGATATGGGTGCCCTGAGTAGAAGTCTGTCTCAAGGCAATATCCCTTGCTCATTCTGTAGTAATCTCTAGTTGTGACTGCTGAGTCCTATAAATGCGGTGTGCAGGTGCTTAAACCTTCATCTTACATTCTTACCGGCTGCATTCCTACTGCTTACACAAAAGCAGAGTTTATGTTAATGCCCAGATATTTAAAAAAAAAAAAAAAAAGAAAAGTGTAGTGATCAGTATCCATCATCTTTCCAACTGCCTTGTCACTACATCAATTAATACAATTGAGCAAAAAATGTCACAAGCCCAGTGGAAAAACC
Organism: Tetrax tetrax; assembly: GCA_009806455.1. Taxonomy (NCBI): domain Eukaryota; kingdom Metazoa; phylum Chordata; class Aves; order Otidiformes; family Otididae; genus Tetrax; species Tetrax tetrax. Next base: position 569,369 of record WHYT01017288.1, read on the forward strand.
TTTACACAGCCTTTCAGGGGGAAGTTTACTTCCAGCTTTTTTCCCTTGCATTAGCTCCTGTCATCCACAAAACAACAGAACCCAGTGGTGTCAATTATATTTGATTGACTGAGTAAAGCACACACACAAATAAGCGAAAACAATGGACACAAAAATCTATATATGACTCCCCTTGTCAGTGAGAATGCCTGTCTTCTCCATTTTCATGCTGCACGGTGTCCTGCTGCTACAGGCTTAAATGTTTCCTTCAGCCCCCAAACTATCACCAATTAAGTTAGCAGGGTCTTCAAAGGTGTCAAATGACTCCCTGGGCAATTGGCTGTAACTGCTGTTCAATAAATGAGGTCTAATTTATCAGTTTAACTTCACTTTTAAAAACCTAATGTCTCCCGGTACTGTGTGCCATTTGCCCAGAGTGTGAAGAGCTGCCTGCCACGTCGCATTTTGAAAGTTGTGTGAGCTCTTGTTAGCAATCACGTTTTGTCTGTCATACCTTTTCTCCCCTTTTGAAAGATGCATTTGAATAAAATATACTTCAGCAGTATGGACTTGTGTACTATGGTACCTTAATAAACAATTCATAGAAAAACAAATAAAAGGAACTAAACACAGCTCAGTGCTGCTTTTGGTATGGAAGGGTTTGATTACACCTTAAAACACAGCCCCTTGTTACTTTTTCTGCAATTCTTTTACTTTGACCCTGCATGGAAGCAGTGGAAACTAACTTACTGGGGATTATTTTCAGCGTTGGAGATGCAGGAAATCTGGTGCCAGCATAGGAGATGCTCTGGCAGAGGGTACACTCTTCAAGAAACAAGGTGCAGGGTTGGGTTGTAGCTCACCATCAGTACTCTAAAGGTATCAGGCAGGCACACACCCAAAAGGTCAGAAAAACAGGATATAAATTTAGGAGATCATTATTAAAATATATAAGGAGTAAAATTGTGTCTCAAGAGAAACAAAATATTTATGATCAAAATCTAATTGTTCTACTATATAATATACTTAATCTAATTTGTGTGTGTCCTGGAAGGAAAGTGGAAGGAATGGAGAGATATGGAAAAGTGAAAGCGGAAAAGACAACACAGAATTAGCAGATATAAACTAATGCTACAGAAAAGTAGTATGTTTTTGTTATTAAATACGTTTTCAATACAGACAAAGCTTGTCCTAGGGACAAAACTATTGTTTTCACATATATTAAGATTAACATACATCCGTAGTAATGGAAATTCTGGTAAGAGGAGGCAGCTTTAATTCCATATTTGAGTAATGCTGAAGCGTAACTTTCATGTTTTTATTTTTTTGAATACAGATGCCAAGCTGCTCATTGAGGCAAAGGCATTCTCCTGTGAGCTGCTGCTTCAAAGCAAATTTTTTTTTTTAATGTATGCTACCCAATACAGCATTTGAAATGTACAGGAAATATCTTTCTTGCACACAAACCAAAAAGCCGTATACATTACACTGTGCGCTGGTCACACTGTAGGATGAGGATTAATATATTTTCTGTGTAACCTTCTTAACTTGCCTGTCTCTGTTCTGATACGGAGATATGCGCAACACACCTACTCTTAACCCAGAACTGTTCTTTAACATAAATTTGGAACCTTAATTTAATGTTGAGGTTTGTTGTCTCATTGATATTAGCATGGCACATAGGAAACATTTTAGACTCCAAGCTTACAAACAGGGCAAGGAGAAACAGTCTGGCAAAAGCTATGGATACTGCATGTCCACGTTCAGAAAGAAGACAACATTGGAAAACAGCTGTGAAAGATGCCCTTGAAAACACAATGTCAAGATGGAGAGTCTGTCAGTGGAAGTGAAAGGGTAGGATACAAGTTAGAAAACTGACAATTACAAATCCACATAAAAAGACCCATCTTCTGTAACACTAGAGTGAGTCAAGAGTATAGGAACTCTCTTCACCTTGAAGACAGGTTGAAGAGACATGAGTAGAGGGGAGTGATTTTGAAACCTACTCATCTTCCCTGAACATCTTCCTCAACACCTGCAGACTTCCTTTGTCTTTAGCAGACACTAAATCTTGACATGCCACATACATCCTCCTGAAGTCTCAGCAAGTTTTGTACAGTGTTGCTGTACAATATTTCTGGCCTAGGATACTGTAATTGTTTTTTCTTCTAGTACATGATTGAGGACTACATTGTGATCTATGATCACTGCTGTTTCTCTCTCATTTTCAAGTACAGAGCCTCTCACTTGTAGCAGAGATTTTTACCAATACCTAGATTATTATTCCAGCAGTTCATATGATTAAGTTTCCTTTTCTTTTTGTTACTGTAACCCTTGTGGTTATTTGGTTGCTCCTGTAGGACAATCACATCCCCTCCTGCTGACAGCTCCTCTCAGCTCTGCACCTTGGACAAATGTCGTAACTTTTTGTGCAAAGATTGCTAAGTAATATCGTTCCCCATGGTGACCTCTCAGAAACTCCATCTGTAACCTTAGAGCAGGTGTTTCATCTCCTTTCAAAAGAACCTGCTGCCACCTTATTTTTAGCCAATTACCACCAACTCCACTGTTCCTATGTTAAGCTGCACCCTAACCGATGTTTTTCTGTGTTACAGGGTATCATATGCTTTACTAAAGTCAGGTATCTTTGTTTCACCTTTTCTGCAAAATCAGTTACTGAAGAATGGTATAAAACATCGGAAGAGTAAGTCACTTGGAACACTTGTTTTCTCTTAGCTATAAACTACTATTTACAAACCTGTTAAGTTGATTGTAGTAACAGTTTTCTTATAAACCCTTACTGCTTGACTTGTGAACTTATATGTCAGAGCTTTCACAATTGTCAGACAGAGATTATTTGCTCCCTCTACTTTAAACTCACAGTGAACTCAAAGAGTTAAATGCAAATTTCTGTTTTACTGCTGTCTTCAATATGTTACTCTCACTCATTGTCCCTTTGTATTGTACCAATACTTAATGAGGAGCAATAAGAAAAAGACCCAAGATCCTCTTTAATTTAACTGCACAGTAGTTTCCTGGGTAGAGTGGAATGCAACTGCCACAAGAGGTTATCTCTGCAGAAGGAAATACGACCCTCAGGTATCTAAAACAGGCAAATGTAGTGCTTTTGATACAAAGGCAGTGATAGAACAGATTCTAGATTTAGTTACAGGCAAGCATGGGAATATTAAGCCCCATGCAGTGACTCTAGTTTTTAAAATACGAGTCATACCCAGGGATAACAAATCTGTGATTACTGTGCCCATTTCTGGGATTAACAGCATAGGTAGAAATGTTCTGTCTTTATAGATATTGCCTCTGTAAGTATGTGACCATCCAAAAATTTTGTGGAACTGTAAAGAACCCATGCTGTTGCTTCGGTTAATGGTTCAAGGAAAGAAACCCTGAAACTTAGGTATTTAAAAAAGAATGTAAAAATAAACCCAACTAAAGGGGAAAAAACCCCCAACCCTAGTTTTATCTCAATTTATTTGTACTCAGCCTGATCAGACACAGCTCCCAGTTATTCAGTGAGCAGCTGAGATGGTGCTGTTTACATTAAAGGTGGGTAATAGCATTTATACCCACATTGTCCCTGTAAAACAATAACAAAATGCAGCCATAGAGTATCCACCCTGAAAACTATTGTGGGAAGGCAAATCCCAGAAAACCTAAAAATAATAAAGGTAAATAGCCATTTATTTGTACAACATAATCAAATAGTTACAGAAACATGAATTTAGGATTAAAAAAAAATATTCAGAACTATCTATGTCCAGTGAAACACTTTTTCATCCCTCACCTCTCTGAATCCTAGACGAGTGGCTGACTAACTTCCCACTGCTTCCTAACCTTTCCTCCCCAGCAAAGCTTTGGCAGGCAGATATAGCTCTTCCTTGATCTCGGGGAAGAAGTGACGCTAGCATGCAACAATAAACAGTGCAAAGTCTTTATCTGAAAAGCATGATTCATGGAAGCCAAAAACAATGACAGGCAAAAAGACAATTCATTTTCTTTTCTTTTTTTTTTTTTTTCCCTATCTGCCTACTATGTATTCAAGTTTTGTTTGGAGCCTGTTTTGCTTTGCTGAGCTGGTGATTAAATCTAGAATGGTGTCCAGGTGAGGTCACCTCTGCCCAGAGCTGGAGCAGGGCAATGAAATCTCCTCTGGCAGAAGAGGCACAGTGCCAGAAGTGACAAGGTAGGCAGCAGACATCTTGTCTGACTCCAAGTAGGAGTAAAAGCCACCACAGCAGTGATGATCTACAAGAAGCCTGAGTGGCCTTAATGGTACTACCAGTGACACAGCCAGAGCAGGAGTGGTTTACCTGAAAAACATAGGTCCTGTCTAGTGCATCTTTCAAAAAACAATTACAATCTTGAAGAATTTAGTGGTATTATTTTTGTTCCTGGTTAATCATACAGTTTATTGCATTAACAAAGCTGTGCAAGAGTGTTTGAAGCTCAGATGATCCTTGCAAGAAATCCTGTGTTCCTAACATGTGAAAAATGTGCTTTTTAAAGTATAATCAGAATAGACAATTGCAAGTTTTTATACACCTCTCACACTCAGCTTAAGGCTATTAGCACACAGGAGGACTTATCCAAATTACATGACCCGCTTGCACCATGTATCTTCTCCTCACTTATGTCCTACCCTGCTTTTCCTCCAGCACGCTACTGAACTCCTGTTTGACTGTTTTCAGAGGTAAGAGAGCACTGTTTTCCCAATTAGCCTCATACTCTGCCACCAGCTGCACTTGGACAGCCCTGGCTGTACATTTTGCAGCCATCATTGTTACGTGTCTATTGGCATGACCCCAGTTCTGCTGGTAGTATCAAGAAAGCTATTGGCAATGAACTTTTTTTTTAATAAATGCCAACATACCTGTCATGCTGTGGACTATTGCCCTCTGGAGTTCAAAGCTGGGATGAGCATTTTTGCAACATAAAGTATCTTTCCTGCTCAGGCAGAAGACTTGGCACTATTTGCCTCTTTTCCCTCCGTTCAGTGAGTTTACAGCTAAGCAGGAATTTTTCCGGTTCTCACTCAGCCTGGTCTACCTCTATAGAGAGCATGGAAATATATGCTTCTTGCAAATGCATCTTTTGCTTTAGGGCCCAGCCAGTAGTAATCTTGGTTCATTACATTACTAATGCCTATCTTAATTTTAGAACTATTTCAAAAAAGTTTAGAAATCTTCAGCACTTTTGGGCACCAGTGGTGTCTTGTTCCCACACATTGCCATTAATTATGGAAATTGCTATTACAGCTCTAACCAGTCCCAGGTATCACGGGGTCGGCAGGTGGGAAAAGATAAGAAACTCACCTAACCTTTTGCAGCATGCTTTTAAAGAAAAAGTATATAAAATCAAGTTAAAAAAAAATAAGGGCCCCTGCCATTCCATTGCACTCTGTGGGAATTTGACTGTTCAGAGACACAGGTTTTTGCTTGTGTTCAAAGCTGCTCACAGAACTTAAGTGACAAAAGCTCTGGTTTAGAAATACAAATTCAAGAAAGAGTGGGATTCCAGTTACTCATACTTGCTAGTGAAAAGGGGGGGAAAAAAAGCATAAAGTGGAAGGAAAGGAGCATACAGGTAGCAGAATTTATTCCAGGGCTTGTGCCCAGCCCCACAGACTGCTTCTGTGGTTTGCAGGGACTGCAAGGGATCGCTATGGGCCCAAGGATGAACTGCCATGCAGTGGACGTGCCAGTGGAAGACCAATTCCCGTGCCTGTTTCTCAGTGAGCTATGCCTGTCTGTGCTGTGTGCCTTATGTTAAGCAGCAGTGAAGTAATGAAATGACACATTTTCCTGGCATATTTTCCTTGTGCTGAATTTAGTGTAAATTGAGTACAAATACAGAAGACTGATAACTGAAACATCTTTCAAGGCAAGCTAGGCTTTTGAAAACTCTAAAGCTTTCTGCTTAGAAATAATTACTGAAGGATCCTGGTTTATCATCTTTTCCTATAGCTTATGCAGTCATGCTCTGTAGGTATGTGTAATGTTTATCTGTGTATTCCTTTATAACAGCACTTGAACCCTTGATTGCATTGAGTTAAGGGAGATGCAAGGAGAGTGGTCTGAAAAAGAGTTAAACTCCTTATGGTTTCATGAAAATAGGTGCCAAGGCAAGGCACAGAGACTTATAAATAATCTGCAAGGGAAATGTCTGTGCCAGGCACTTTCCTTCTTGAACTGCTAAGTAAATCAACCAGGAGACAAAAATCCGTAGGAAAGAAGACTCCTGAAGTTCTAGATATCCTCAAATTACCTGTTTTTAACTAAGGATTTTGTAAGAAAACGCTATGCATAGCTCAGGTTTAAAAATACGCTCAGAATATGCACAATATGCTTAACTAGATCTAGCTGCAGGCTGCCCTCCCAGATGTGGAGACACATTCCCTCTCCTTCCTTTTGTTTGATCTAGCTAGCAGAACTAACCTGCATTGGTTTTGGTTTTGGTAGAGTTGGCTGGCGGTGAGCTTAGGCAATGTTCAGCCTGTGCTGTAAGGGGTCTGTGGGAGGCAAAATCTCTGATGGTGTTATTTTGAGGGGAGGATTTAGGCAGCAATCCTGCTGCTACTGGCATATCCAAAGAGCTCCACTGAACTGAATAAGACCGTTCACAAAGAGGCAAGTCACCAGGATGTAGATGTCTAAATGACATTGGAAAATCCGTCCCTTAAAGTCACTGATAAAGAATATTTCACTTGACAAGAGCAACATAATATAATCCTTGCTTTACTGTGGCGTCTGAATAAAATTGCAGGCAGCCAGTGTTGTTAGTACAGTTCCTAATGAAGATATACAGAGCTCTATTTTTGGAGAGTCTATAACAGGCCTTGTGACAGCCCATGGAGATTTATACTGCAGGATGTCCTCAGATATCCACTGGTTTCCCTCCCACAAAGGTATTCCACAGTCCTCCAGACTTTGTTCTGATGCATCTCAGGAGAGAAGCCTGCTTATTAACTGGTCCAGTGTGAAGTATTAACTGATGGCCTCACATTACATTGTGTCATGCATTAAGCTTTATACAGTCACTTAAAAACTCAAATCCATGCCCATTTATTCTGGATTCTTAGTAGTTATTTTAGCAATAGTAACAGGAACATTTCTTGGCTTAACACCAAAAAAATCAGATTTTAAAGAAGCTGAAATACTAATCAATGATTCTTTAGGATGGCTTGCTTTTTTACTATATTAAAAAAATTTCTGCAAATGCTTGAATCCCCCAAAGTCTGTTGAAAAAAATGAAATCTTCTTCTCCCAGACCACAGTGTGGCGAAATAAATTAGTATAATGATTTATGTTTACGGGTTTAGTCAATTCTGATAGAGATTATAGAGACAAAATGACAAACTGCCTTAGAGGTAAACTTAAATCATGTCAGCCAATCTTTAGTTTTTCCTTACTCTAATTGCTCCTCTTGTTCATTTATCTTCCCAGGCAATCTTTAGAAGAAATACTAGTTCAATCAGTGCATGTGCAAACCACCAGAGATAAAAAGTTTAGCCTAATTTGTCTCACTAAATTGTAATGCCTCTAGTAAACAAATCTTAGTTTGAAAGGAAACCAAGAAAATCTAAATAAACACCCTCCACAAAATGTTTCTCTCCTCTTTGCTATACATAGTATTGCTGATGTTTTATAAACTTTGCCTTTCAATGCAAGCAAAACAAAAACATTTGCACAATATGCTTTTGCAGTTATCTGGGGTAGTTTCAACTATTGATGACAGCTGTTAAGCACAATTAATTTGGCATTACAGAACATTAATGCAAATAACTAAATGGCAGAATAAAACACTATATTACAGCAGTTGTGCTATAAAATAAAAATAAATGAATTTTAATTTATCATTCTATGATTTTGAAGCCAGTACTGTTTTGCTGCTTACAGCATGCAGAATTTCTTAACTTGGTGTAGCTTTATTGCTGTTAATCTTATCTTCCTCTCACTCAAGTGAACAGTTTTGCCACTCACTTTGAGAGAAGTAGGTTCAATCCATTAAGCTCTGCTTCCACAAATGTATATCCTTTTTCAGCGGAAGTACTCGGCATGAAAAGCATGCAAGTGCGTGAATCTTTGCAGAGTAGAGACATAAGACAATGAACGATCGCTGGATTGAAAGCATCCCTGCTATAAATTAATTCAGACCATTCATTTGATTTCTGGAAAGTTAAGGTCCCTGCGTGCAGCGTGCAGACTGCATTTTCTGAAAAAAATCCACAGCTCTAATTCTCCAACAGCATGCAGTGGCTCATTTTTAGAGGACTATTTCAGTGGCTATACTTCTGTTGTCTTTCTAAAGCAAGAGTCCTATTAGTGGGACAAATCTCACTAAAGGGAGTTTTGCCCTTATAAGGCTTTCAGAATCCAGACTTTCTGGGCATCTCAGATTAGAATCTGATCTCCATAGCTAGGTTTTCAAAACACATGTGTGTGTCATTACTCATATAACTAATCCCAGCAACTTGAATCAGACCATATATGTGAGAAAATGAGGATGTATTTTCAAAAGCTTGCAGGATTGGGCCCTAATCCTTCATTTTTTTTTTGCAAACCATCAGGATCCCATTAGATTTTATGTCTAGCAATTTTTGTTGTATATCACTGCATAAAGCTTTGTCCTGTGGCTCATGCTCTACAGGGAGGAGAAACATTTTTAAACAAAAAATCACAGCAGTATCTATAATAAGGTCATTGGCTGAAATATCTTGTTATTAGACAGCATGCTTGCCAAATACATATGAACTGGGTGGAAAATATGCTTTCTTTCTAATTAAGAAATTAGAGAGTAAAGATAAAAGTAGAGCATCTCCATTTCTGGACAACAGAGACATAACTCATGTCAGATGCTGCAATTCTTATCACTTTCTCATTATGCTCATTTATCATGGTCATTCATCTACTTATCAGGTCTGCATGATGGTACAAACATCAAAAAAGCACAAACAGCCATGAGACCTCTAAAGGAGCATGACTTTGGGCCTGACCTCTGAAAATGTATCAAAAATACATAATCTTCTGTCTTGTAGATAGCAAAAGATTAAAACTTTAAAGATTAAGACAAGCCTGTAGCATATATATATATATATAAATCTCTATTATCAACATATTTTTAATGTTCTATGTTTCTTTTTGGCTGTCCTACATTTCTCATTGCTCTGCCCGGGGAGCCAGCCTCTCAAACGTCTTAAATTGCCAGAGTTCCCTACTAAAGATAGTCTTAGCCATGCCAGTTTACACGAACTGAGGATCAAGCCCACACTCATTTCTGCAAAAGAGTTGGTCTGGTCTCCATCCTGTTGTTCCAGTGCTTTAAAAAAAGGACTTGATTACTCTTTTATGTATTGTCTCTGCACCTCTGGGATCAGCACAACTATACCAGCAAGAAATCAGAAAAAGGTCCTCTTCAAACCGCCTCAACACCAGTGGAAGCACAACAGGCCTTTTTTTTTTTCCTAATGTGCACCTTGCAGAGTCTTTACACAGAGGCTTGTATCCTGACTAAACGAATGACCTGATAAAAATGAAGGTTTCTCTCTGTTAACTTTGTTGAACGATCAGCAGGTTCAATAAATCAGAACAATACCTTCTAAAAAAACCTAACTCCACTCCCAGAGCACGTCCACAGACTGATTTTTACAGCTCTTCTTTGTAAGGACGGCTGTCACAAGAGCAGTATGTAGAGTACAATTAGGAAATACCGCTCTGAGACCTGTTGGTTGCTGCTACTGCAACCTGGTGGAAAGTGGAGCAAGCAGTTGAGCTCCATCAAGCTGGTGTCCTTGCATCCATCTCATGTATCCTTTGACCATCCCCTGGGGGAAATCAAAGGTGAATGAGGGCAGCCTGCCTCCTTACCCCATCAGACACAAGGAAGATAACACTGCGTGGTAGAAACAACTGTAGCAGATAACTGCCCACCCTCTCTGGAGAAGCCCCTTGCATTTCCTCAGGGTCGTCTCCTGGGAGCTGGCAGCCAAGGGAGTGCACTAGGTACAGCTAACTCACACGGGCATCCGGGAAATTAATGATGGATTGCTTCTGAGTACAAGTTTACCTGAATGAGAAAGAAAAAAACCCCAGAAAACAGCCCAAGGGTTCCTCTTCCCATGAAAGTAAACAAATATGGGCAAGGCACTTGACATGCAGCCCAGCCTCCATTTTCAGTACAAACAAGGAGACACACTGGTTATGAGATCTCAGACATGTCACTTCAGCTTTCTAGGTGTGAATTACAGAGGGCTCAACTGGGTGTTGAAAACAATCTGGCAAAGGCAGTCTTTTTGTGAGCTGCTTAATAATAGGTTACAACTTTACCAAATAATGGGTAATCTAAATCATATGACGAATAGTTGATTTAAAAAAAAAAATTGTCTACCCACCTACAACTATATCACTTGACATGCTGTGTCACACCTTCACTGAATAGCTTCAGCATCATACTCATAATGAGCACTTGAGAAACCGTATGGAGCTGGGAGATGATCAGATAAGGGGAGGCAAGATCCCAGCCTTAAGCACTGCAAAAATAGATGTACCCTTGCTGCTGTAGTGTAAACAATGTCCCAGAAATACCTAGCTATATGGACTGTGGTGATTGTGGTCCTACAAGTAACAATTCCAGATGGGAATAATGTCACTGGGAGCTCCAGTTTAGATTTGCACTATTTTGATGGGCTTGCCTGGACACCCAGTGTGACACCAACATACAGCTGTTCTCAGCCGTTCTGCGCTACTCTCAGTGAGGGCCATGGGATGTCTGACCCATAATGGGGAGATGAGAATGAAACAATAAATGTAAAGAAAGAAAGATGGCAGAGAAGTGGTCTTGGAAATCACCAAGGAGGGGTAGAGAAAGCACTTTCCCTTCTCAACATCTCCAGTCTAACAAAGCTGCCCTGCAGAAACCGCCTTTATGAGAAAGGCTATATTCAACCTCTAGAGTTATTCAAATGCAGACCTTTTTCCCCGAGAGTGACACCAGAAGTCTAAATAACAATGGTCATACTTTTGCTATGGGCATGTCTGACTATTATAACCAGGATGTGACTAAAATGCCATGTAAAACAGGCCAAAAAAGACCTGTCCTAGGATAAGAATATCAGTGACAAGAGAAGATCCACTGGAAAAACCCCATATGAAAGAAAATCTGTGTTTCTGTTACTGATCCCTTGACCACCCCACGCAGCCCATTGTTCCCATTTTCAGCGAAACCTTGCTGACACTCTCCAAGGATTTGCAACTTTAGCACAGGATAATCAATGCAAATACTGAAGCACAGTTCTGAAACTATCCAAACAAAAACAAACCAACAGTCACAAGGAGATAAAGTGTGTGTTTGAAAGCTGTACGCTGAAGTTGCCATAGCTAGATAAGAGTAGTGGCATTGCATCACCAGACAGAGCTAAAATGCACAGGCAGAAGACAGATTACTAATGCACACAGCAGAAACAGATTAAAACTGAAAGATGACAGGCTAACTATCACTGCTTTACAGATTGAAGCCTGGGCAGATGGTTAAAGATGCCTAGAGGAAAAAAAAAAACGAAAATACCCCTACATTGCTGAAATTATAATACAATAATAGGTTTCCCTCTTTGCCCATGTTTCTTTGGTTTCGGTTATATTGCCAGAGCTTATCACACTCAATGTATTGCATTTTACAGAAAACACTGAACAGATTAACCTAAAGGTCCAATAAATTATACACAGTGTATTCTGAGGAAGTTTAATGAAGAAAAGTATGCTTTAAAGTTTAATTCACAACAGTTTTTTTAAGAGAAGACTTACAGCCCCAAATGCCTTTAAGTGGATCTTCAAGCCCCAGAATGGAAAGTGCAATACAATGTAATTGCATAACCTGACTTCAGTGATGGTATTAAGAAGACATGCTGGTATTCAATATGAAACCTTGTGTGAATCTCAAAGATTTACCTTTCTGGAAGGTTAGCTCTCAGGATAATCTAATTTGTAATTAAGAAGATAGTCTCATAAATAATAAATTTAAAAAGGAAGAGAGTGAAAACTGTCTTGTAAGAGAACTGTTTCAGAGATATGCAAAAGAGAACAACTGAAATAAACTAATAGCTCCTGCAGCTTTGTACAACACTTAAACTAACTGTAGAAGAAGGTGAGAGAAGATTCACAGTTGTTCTAAAAAGATCATTGGCAGCATTTAATCAACCAGAACAACATCTGTTTGAGTATGAAATTTTAAACACACAAAATTAACACCTAGAGATTGCTACAAGAATATATGAAACACAGAATTCCAAAATAAATGCTATCTTGGCCAGTGACGGAAGCCCTCAGTTGTTGCGGGCTGCGAAATGGCATAAGCAGTATAGACAAAGCATGATGGGGCAATAGATCACAGTAATAACATTTGCAATAAACAATAACAGAACAAAGCAGACATCTATAAAAATCCCATGAGGAATTTGCCTTACCCATAATTTTTCTTTACATTTGAGAAACTGTGTCAGGAAAGGCCATTACAGCCAATGGCACCAATTAATTTCTGCAACTTTTAATGACATCTTTCTGGGTAAAAACCTCAGATAATACCCCAGGCTCATGATTGATAGAAGCGTGTGTTTGATTTGTAACAGACTGTTGATTTTTTAGTATTTTTAAAGAGTCCCAGTGCAGCCAATCAAACAATCAACATGAAATACTCAGATCTTCTCTTGTAAAGTACAAGAAAACGAAAAGACAATGGGACTTTCTTCACAGTGTTGACAGAGTATTGGTGATTTTATTTCAGTAGCTCTCCAGATGATGGATTACATGAATTTTTATTCCAGAAGAAAATGATAGCCAAAAAGAAATCTTTGATTCGAATTCCATTCTGGATATTATTTTACCACTAAAAGGACAGTTGAAATGCAGAGAAGATAAAAATAATTTATTCTGAGGGTGAAACACAAGAATAAACTGATTTCATGTTTGTTTTCTCTGGTCTTCAGCTAATCAATAGATTTCTAGCATATGATAGAATCCAGGCTGATGTCCTCTCACAGATAAATATTTGGGGAATTTAGAAAATGCAAACACAGTTCTCTGTTTTTCGTTTTTTTTTAGAAGAGTTTAGCAACATCATTCTCTTACACTTTGAGATCAACTGTGGAATTAAACAGAGCCTGTAAACAGAGGCAGGTAGCTCTTCTTTGCCGTCTAGTGAGCAAAGTCCTACACCCATCAGAATAAATCCTGATGTCCCCACCTCTGCAGCCGTTAAGATGTACAGAACAACAGTGATATTAAAATAAATAAGCAAAATCCTTCAATAAAACCAGGGAAAATAATGTATTTGTGAACTGATTCTACAGTGCGACTGAGCATGCGGGAAGAGTGTTCATGCACATGTCTCTCTGTGTGTGTGTACAAGTGCTGTGGGGTGATGCCTGGATATCATAGCTTTTAGCAGGAACCAAAACACAGAGGGGAAAGTGACAGGGGCTGGTTTACTTAGCTACCTGCTTAGCACGTGAGTGTCGCAATCGCCTCCCGCCGTTCTCACGGATAACCAACCAGGCCTACAAGCAGCAAAAAGATACGGCGGACAGTCCTGTGAACCCTGGTTTACTGTGCTGGCATAACCCTGTAAGCCTGGTAAAGGGGCACGGAGAGAAGCAGTCACGCAGCTACAGACCTTAGATGCTTCTAAGGGTGCCTGTGGAAATTAGGCTCCCAGCCTCCGAGACTTTTGACGGAGGCTCGGATGCGTATTCTGCACAGCCACTCCAGCACTTTCCTGAGTCTCGGTGGTGACCTGTCTGTATCTGTTGGTGCCTGTCTCTGCATGCCTTTTAAATTGCCATAGATGAGAAGCGTGTCCTCACAGAGACCATGCCACAGGATGATTTCTCTGAGGCTGAGCTCTCACGACAGCCTGACAGTAACTTTTCTAGTTATTAACTTACATTAATTTCTGAGATCTGCAGCTTTGACGTTTGATGATTGTTAACTGTATGTAAATAAGCAATGGGAGAATGAGTCTCATAAACAAAACTACCTTGAAGGGTTCCAATAACTTATACTTAATTGATTTATTTAGAATATCTTCTGAATGCCAAAAAGTTTTTAAATACTGTAAATAAGAAGGCATGTTATATCTAAATTTGATCTTCTAGTGAGCAGTAAACAACAAATCACACTAACGATCCTCGGTGCGTTGTATTTCTCAAGATTAATACTGTTACCTTGTGAGGTAATAGTTACTTTATTCCCCTCTCACTTCTGATTAAGAACCTGAATTGCCAGTGCAAATGTAATAAGGTGTTTAGCTAAGTGCTCTTACCCGGATTGCCAGCAAGGATCATACCAGCTCCCGCAAATGGGCTAATCCTAGCCAATCAAGGACATTAGCGGGGAGTTCAGAACTGTAAATTCTATGAACCCGAAACATCTCATTCCCTCAAAGCTTTCTATACACAGTATTAGAATTAACCCTTTTAAAAAGACCTCTCTGTTGCATTGTACTAATTTTAATTAGTACTCCAAAGCTCTTGCTAATGAAAATACCTCTCCTCAAAATCTAGTTTTCTTTTACTGTGCTAGCTCATAAAAAAAAAAAAGAAATCTTGTCCATCAGTCCCTCCCTGCCCTAAAAAAAAAAGTTAAAGTCAGCCCTCCACAAGCAAGCAATTATTGCCATATTTACCTTGGACAAAATAATTTTCCATGACAGTCTTACAGTTAATATTTCTATAGGGGTCATATTTGCTGTCACTGCCTACCACATAGCTATCATATAATTATGATTGCACTAGAGGCTAAAATTTGACTTTCATAACATGTATTCTGCAAGAGTCTTCAAGTTCTTCTTATACCAAACTTTGCTCCTCTCAATTCCTTTGTGCCATCTCTTTGAAGAATAATTATCTACCATAGAAAAATAGTATTTGCCGTCATGCATATCAGATATGACAAATTCAAAGACTAGGAGTATTAAAAATAATTATGTTTACTTTTATTGGCAGAGCTAGTCAAAAGAATAGCTCAGTAACTGCAGTCCAGTTATTAATTACTGTGTAATGATCAGGAAAGAGATTTTGGAAAAAAATGCCACTGGATTTTGGGTACAAGCATCTGATTTTTGTCTCCTGCTGCTTTTGTGAACTACTGGGAATACTCCAACTAAAAAGTGAAATATGTCACAGATGACTCAAGTAAGCATGCGTTTGTTTTGTGAAAAGACGGGTGTTTCATCCCAGAGCCTAATTCAGTAGATTTATCTGCTACAATTACAGCGCTTTGATCACTCCAGAATAGGTGGTGTAGTGCGGGGTGTAGCTGTCCTTTTCCAATTCACTCTCCTTATCAGGATACATGTCTGTTGATTTGTGGGAAGCTGGCTGTTTTTCGTTCCTGACAAACTCCAGTGATTAAAATGTAGTGGCTTGCTCTTGTTCCCCTGATAAAGGTGACAGCTGCAGAGTTTCCAGTGTTAGTGGATATGGTCCATGCAGATTGCTTTTTAATGAAAGCAATATATTATCTTACCTAGAGACCCTGCAGCCTTACCTTGTTAATGTATTCTTGCTTGGCACCACATTCATCTATAAATTAGTTGTATTAAACATGCTTCTCACTATTTATCCAGTCTCTAAAGAGTTGGGGTTTTTTTTTAGTTTATTTTGTTTGTAACTTTGTTTCACACCTCCTCCAGCAGTAGCATTATACACACAATGAACAGTGGTGTAGATTTTTCATAAAAATATATAGCA
Source organism: Tetrax tetrax (assembly GCA_009806455.1). NCBI lineage: Eukaryota > Metazoa > Chordata > Aves > Otidiformes > Otididae > Tetrax > Tetrax tetrax. The sequence continues at coordinate 585,102 of WHYT01017288.1, forward strand.
TTAAATAATATAGTCACAGACACCTCCATACTCGATGACTTGATAATCCTTCACATTTAGCCATAAAAATATAGACTACAGGATGTGGAATCAGCAATGCTTGATTATAAAAGTCATATCTGCACAGGTTTTCCCCTTCACTGCAATTTTGATATCAAAATGATAGAAGTAACTTATAAAATAAAACAAAAAACAAGATTAAGCTGAACAAAGTTGTACTTCAACTTTGTAGCCATGTCTCTTCCAAATTGACTGAAATAAGGCAGACTGAAAATTCCAGTTGCATTGTATCCTTGAACAAAATCTTGCAGGTCTCTGGAACACTCAAATGCCAAATTCATTATCACCACGAATGGTCTGTTCTTCAGATATAAGCAGGGCATTCACTGTCAATAATTTATATTATTTCCACCAACCTTCATCTTGAACTAAATTTCAGAAAAGGGCTGGAATATCACTTAGAGACTAACTTGTGTTCTTCTACTAGAAGTATTTTTCTAGCAAAAGATAAATATTTTAACACAATTTCTCCCATGAAATGTACACAAAAATATGGCAGTTTAATGAAATTTCTGTTATTTACTCCTAATTTATGATGAGAATTTAGTACATTGGTATAATTCAAAGGTGATAATTACATTATCTTTAAAAGACTTCCATACCTATCATAATAAAAAAGGGAAATGTTTCAATAATCCAGAAATATGCATATATTCACTACTAAATACTGTCAAAATGTTTTATAAATCTTAAAATTTAAACATGCCATCATCAGTACAAAGACTTCTTCAGTGGAGGGTATTCTGCATTTTGTACTTGAAATATCAGAATTTATCTCCTTTAGAGTGCCTGCATGTCTCTGCTCCGTTTGTATCTTTGTTAACAATGCATGTACAGTACGAGAGATAAGTAAGGGATTAGCAAGGGATTAAAGGAAAGCCTTTGGTTTATATACGCTCTGAACACTGCCTCCGCAGTTAATTTTTTGAATTTTTACATTTTGTCAGAAAGATAACAAAATACCATACCTGTTTATTTCCTCCTTCTAAACCAGCACCCTGCTTGTCTTCTCATTTAGAGAATTAGAAAATGCTCTTTGATTGTCAACATATTTTATAAATATAAGGGTACTTGTGAAGTCCTCTTAGCAGCAGCTTTGATGCTAAAGAATTATGTTAGCTTTTTTCTGTCTTGTTTTTGTTTGTGTTGTAAATTTGAAAGTCACCTAGGCTTGTGATGTTTTCTTGTTTCCAGGCAATAAATTGTTGTATTTTAGTTAAATACCTATCATCCACTGAGCCTGTGAATGCAGAGATAAAGACAGAGAAAGAAAGCATGTAAACCTGTAATTCTGAGTAGGGCCATCAAGCCTTCTGGTCGCTTAACCCGGAAATACCAATTCGCAGCTTGGGTGGGAACTGCACTTTCTCATGCTCCCTTTTCTCTGGCAAAGTTTGTTTCTAAAAATAGATTCACTTTTTCTCCCTGAGAAATATGTGAGATGTATTAAAGGTATAAGCACACCTCTTGCACTCTTGTACTAAGTACTTTACATTCCCTCCAAAGGTCTTTGAAATCAACAAAACAGCTCTAGCTTCCTAAGTTATTTCAGACGTGTGTATTTGCTCCTTGTCAATAGAGGTAATTTTATTTCTGTTTGATTTTCTTTTCCTGATAACCATCTAAAGTCCTGATTATATTTTTCTGATCTGAATCATATGTATAGTAAATAACTGAGATAATAATCAGAGATTTAATGCTTTAGCCAACAAATTAATATCATGGATGGAGTCCCTACAGAAACCAATTTGATTTTTGCTATTGCCAGAAACAGGACCATGAATTTATACAGGTAAAAAAATGGAACAGCACCAATTTAATGCTGTATTTATGCCCTCTGTAGTGATCTAAGGTGGCTGCCTGCATGTAGGATACATCATCATCCAATGCTTGGGACTCAAGTTGGCTATCTGAATGGGTGCCTGTCTTAGCAGAACTGACTCTAATAAAATGGAAAATACTTGATACAAAATTTTCTTTTAAGTACTGTGTATGCTTACAAGATTTTTCTCTCTAGCTCATATAATAGTATTGGCGTCACTGTCACTGCATTGATGTACTTTGTGGAGAGTTCACAGGAAACCACGTGTTTCACAGGTCTAAAGTGTATTTTATTTTGTTTCAGTTAATTCTTGCTTTTTGGTGGTTTTCTTAAATTAAAAAAAAACCTCAGTAACTGATCAGGGAAAGAGCTTGTAAAATTATTTATTATGAAATGCAAAATTTGATACCCATGTAGAAAGAGATCAAATGAAGCACCTGCATTCTCATCTCAGCAGGAGATATTAAGGACCATAATTAACTTCTTTTTCTACATTTTGCCTTTGGCTTGCATACATAGTCCCTTGAACACATAGCCTTGACTGCTTAGGATGTATTCCATCCCTTTTTCTTTCATCAGCTGCGACTCAAAGGCACAAGCTGCAAAATCAGACAAAAACCTCTGCACCTCCCCAGCCTGCAGCAGCAGCCTTTGGAATAGGGAAAAGCAATAGCCAGGCCCTGTACTGTTTCTTTGCTTAGTCCCAGATAAGGCTAGAAAGGTGAGGAGGAAATGTGATGCAGCAAAGACAGAGGATATGACTCCACCACCAGGAGAGAGAAGGGAAAAGTACAAAGGCTCAAAAGGAAAAAAAAGAATTTTCATTTTGTCATCATTAATCATTTAGGCAACTGTACAGGTCCACAAAACATATGCAAGCAAACCCACAGAGTGCTGATTGCAGCATTTGTTCTTTACACATAACCAACCGTTGCTTTGCAAATTGCTTCCTCCGATATATTTCCCATAAATAATCTGTTTAAAGCAAACATTAGGTACACTCTACGGGTTGTTCTCCACTATCTTTTTTGTATATCACTTGTTGCACAAAGATTTTGATTGACAAAATAACATGCTGGTGTAAAACAAGCAGAAATGCCATCTCATAAATCACAAGAGAAAGAAAAGAGATTATCAAACAACTAAATAATGCAACCCACAGCAAAACATACCAGTAAATCATACAAACCAGGGTAAATTAGATAACACTGTCCATATACAATTACACCACTTTGGTCCCACAACAGCCTTTAAATGTGACATGTTATTTGACACGTATGCAATTAGGGCTTAAAATCAATTTTTTTTTCTATTCCATTTAAAATAAAAAATGTACTGTTTCTAAATCAAAGGCTACCTTTTTAGTCAAGACAGACAAGAAGTAGTATCAGGTTAGCAGCAGCATCTCCGCAGCATAATGCAAGCCAGTAAAGGATAGTTTTCTTGTACACCATGAAAGATTACATCCCAGGTCATTGCTGCACACTATTTACACTCATTTATTGTTCCAACTTTTTTTTTCACAGGATCTATTGTAAAACCAGGATCTATTGAAAAGCAAAAACTCTAATCCACAATTATATTGATGACATTGTAAGTATCAGAGAGTATTTAGTTATTTCCAGGTAGATATGCACGTTAACAGAGCCGCAGCATCTCCCGCGTGCAGTCCCACGGGAAGGTGACTGAAGGGACACCCTGGTACTGCCCTGTGCACAGAGGGACAGGGACATTGCTGATGTTTCGAGGCCATGAGAGTCACATACCTATTCTGCCACTGTTCTTTCCTCAGGAAACTTGGAGCAGCAGTGCTTCCTAACCCAACTCAGAGAAGCATCAGGAGCGTTAACTGGTTTCAGTGAAAGTGTGAGCCCTAAGGTCATTAGAAACTTGTTCAGTCACAGGGCCATAATTGCCTGACTCCCTGCCTCCTTGTGCTTTTTGGCTACCCGCTGGCACATGGCCACATCAGGTGGCTCCAAGGCTCTAGGCTGACAGATGGGGTGACACGAAGTGGCCAAAAGGTCACAGAGGCGCACAGGCACAAGAAAAAGATCTAGATTTCTGGCTTTGCATTACTTCCACCTGTTCTCTCCCTCCAGCCCTTCTTGCTGCTCCCAGGTTCACAGCCAGCTGCATGGCCTTCCCAAAAGCACTCCTTCCTCTCCCCATAAGCTGCTCCTCCTCCTTGTGACTCCACTTCTGCCACGACCATCCAGATATCCTCTGCCTAGGGAGAGGAAGACAGACAAATGTGTTTACAGAAGAAGGGAGCAAAGAGTAGCTTGGGCAGATGAGAAACATGAAAAACCCAGGGACTCGCAAAGGTTCCTGACCTGCAAGGGGCCACAAACCCAGTTTCAGCTCTTAATCTCCGTAGAGATCCTTGTCACAGGGACACACGAGGGCTACACACAGCATGCTGTTCTGTGAGGTGCAGCAGGCTGATGCTCCAGCTGGTCCAAAGCAAGTTCAGCTTCATGCTGTCTTGTGATGCTTTCTCAGAGATGAACTTGCCACATAACTCTGGGGTAGATGGGTACCTTTCACCTCAAATTCTTGATTTGTCTTCTGTTTCACACACTTTCCCCTCACTTTTCCTCCCTAGCAGTTATTAAAAGCTGGTATCTTCCTGCTGGTTTCTCACTGTTTATCCAAAGCAGGTTGTCCTGACAGACGGAAAGTGCTGACAGTTTGAGGACTCCATCTGAATCACTATTGCATGCTCAACATCATTCTCTCTCGTCCATGTGTTTGGCAAAGAAACAAAACTTTTCTGAACCCCAAAGAGCAAGATGACAAAATTAACCTCAAAAAAAATTCTTAGAAAATTTACAGGTATTTCCCTTATACTGAAAAAGTGATACTTCATGAAGATCAATTGTGCAGTAACTTTGAGATTTCTTGTGAATTTTCTTGTAGAGAAAAAAATACCCAGACACACATGCTAGTCATAGTTTTTAAATAATCAGATGACCACTTAAAAACTATAAAAAAGAAAAATATGATTGCTTTTATGCAAAAAAAAAAAATCCTCTAAATTAATATTAAAGTAAGATTATGCAGCCTGGTGCTTTTATTCCTTCTTTTTCCTCACAGTCTATCTGGTGGTCTAGACACTTTCGAAAAAGCACTAAGGAAGTACTTTACAACTTCCACCCAAATTCTTTTCCAAGCTGTCATGAAAACTTTGGCTCATGTGAGGAACCAGGCATAATGTATCACATTGCACCTGAAGACAGAACACCCCAAAGAAGTCAGTCAGCTGTACAAGGTAGAATCTCAGGGAAAGGATAAACATCACAAGTAAATAAAAACTGGTTTTGTTGCCATTCACTGTTCCTTTCTTTTCTGTTTCTCTCTTCCTCTGAATTGTAGGCTGTGACATCAGGTATTTATTGCCTCTTATGTGAAGGTATACAGTTCTTGCTTAGTAAACACAAATGGAATAAGTGTAACTTATACATGACAGCTCTTTGCTCTTTTATTCCTGTAGACTACATGATATCTGAGGAAATAATAATTACTAAAACAAACTCTTCTGCAGTAACAGCTGTAATCACGATCATAGCTTATGAAAGGTTCTTACAACAAGGTTCCCTCTTGAAGACCTCTGTGTACTACCCCGTTGGCGTCAATGCTGTGCTGCTGAATCAGACCCAGAGACAAGATGAATTCTTCTAAATAACTTCTTCACTACCTATCCTTTAATTCTATGTGTGATTAAAAAAATTCTGCTTTGTGAGTGAAAATTCATTCTGTAGTGTTTATCAGTTTCATCCAATACAATTGATAAGCAAAGAAAAAATATTCCTGACTCATGGTGGATGTGAACACGTGCCGTTCTAGATTTGCTGGGAATTCAGACAGCATTGGGAGTGCTGGGAGCATTGACGGCCCTTTGTGGCTGGTTTTCCTGACCATAAAGGAAGGATTTCAGTCTCAGTGGACTTCTTTTATAGACCTGCCCGTTGCACAAATATGCCAGACCAAAATGTGCCTTAGTGAAGGGAGCAAAAAACATCTTCTGGGCCTGCACCAGCCACCGCGCTGTGTTGGGAAAAAGCGTTTTCCCCAGTCGCCTGTTGCAGGGAAGGTGGATTGGAGCAGGGAAGAGGAATAGGACTTGGCTGCCCACCGCAACGCTTCTCCTGAGCTCCTCACTTCAGTTTAGCCACCCTCCTGAATTCAACCCGCTCGCCAGCTCCGTCCGGAGAGGGGCAGAGGCAGGAGGCGGCGGCCCGCGGCCTCATGGCGGGGCAAGGGCCCCCTCTGCTGCCTTCCTCCAGCAAATGCGTTTCCAGAGCGGAAAAAAAACCCCGAAGCCTCACTTTTTCGGTCGTTGCGATAGAGCAGGCGTTAGGGCCTGGCGTCTCTGCTGCTGGAGGGGCGCAGGAGGAAGGTTTGGGATCTCCTCTTCCCGGCAAGGCAGTGTGGGAGGACAGGGCTAGTTAGGTCACCTCACAAGCCTTTTTCTCCGCCTGTGCCCATGGCGAGCGAGCCGTGGCTCCATCTCATGTGGTGTCCCCTGAGATAACCCCCCTTGCAGCTGCTGCCAGTGCCTGGATGGAAGCACAGGGCAGGGCCCTCGTCCCCTTAGCCAGCGCTGTGGGAAAATGGGCAGATTTACAGCCCGTGCTTATGGTGTCAGCGGTAAGCCAATATACCGTATAATCAATACACAGTCAATTTTCGTATCTGGAGGCAGGCCGAAGGGTGAAACTCAGCAGTGATCTTCCCAGCACTACAGTGACAAATGACTGTGTGGCAGTTCTGCTTATAAAACTTGGTGGATCATGTAAAAGACCAGGTTTTATCTACTTCACGCACAAGAAGGGGCACTGATCTTACTCCAGTATGGCACTTCTTGGCAAGTCTGTCTCCTCTGTTGTGTTTTCCACTGTATTTTCTTACTGCGTAACACAGCTTCTTACTGAATCTCCTTGCTTTGCTATTGTCCTTTGACAAGTTTATCTACTTCCAGTCTCTCTCTGGGCATCTCATTGCTTGTTGCTACAGTCAAGAAAGTCAATGATACAGCTGCTCAGATAAGCTCTTAGCAAGTGTTGGAAATGCATCCCCTTCTCACTGTTATTCTTTTGATTTTACCAGCCTGATGGGCAGCTGCAGACAGCCTTTGCTGTGGGAAGGATTGTGCTCAGGGATTTACAGGAAACACAGATTGGTAGTATAACATAGCAAAAAAGCAAAAGCAGAGAGAATCAAAACTTAGATAAGGAAAAAATCACCACCTGACAGATTACCCTCACCTTCCTGCCTCCCAGAGTCTACTCTAAATGATCTGTGAATTTTTCCAAGTATTTCATTTAAGCTTGATGCATTCATAAAACTACCGTAAGCATAACGGGAGGGACAGCGTTGTCTGAATAAAGGTAAGCCAAACAGGCTCGTGAAGGCTTGCAGCCAGTGCACAAGCAAGAGCAGAGTTGGGGAGCTGCTGTGAGAGAAGTTGTGACTATTCCCATGTCTTTTTTAGGCAGGAATGAAAGGGAAAAGATGGTTTAGATCAAATCAGCAATAGTAAATCCTTGGATTACTGTAGAATCCTAGAATCCTAGAATAGTTTGAGTTGAAAGGGACCTTTAATGGTTATCTAGTCCAACTGCCCTGGAAGGAGCAAGGACATCTCCAACCAGATCAGTTTGTCCAGCGTGGCCTTAAATGTTTCCAGGGATGAGCCATCTACCACCTCTCTGGGCAACCCGTTCCAGTGTTCCACCACCTTCATTGTAAAAGTTTGTTTCCTTATGTCCACTCTGAATCTTCCTCCCTCTATTTTAAAACCATTACCTCTCATCCTATCACAACAGGCCCTGCTAAAGAGTTTCTCCCCATCTTTTTCTATAGGCCCCCTTTAGGTACTGGAAGGCAGCTAAAAGGTCTCCGTGGAGCCTTCTCTTCCCCAGGCTGAACAGCCCCAACTCTCTCAGCCTGTCCTCATAGAAGAGGTGCTCCAGCCCTCTGATCGCCTTTGTGGCCCTCCTCTGCACTTGCTCCAACAGGTCCATGTCCTTCTAATGTTGGGGACTCCAAAGCTGGATGCAGTACTGCAGGCGGGGTCTCACAAGAGTGGAGTGGAAGGGCAGAATCCCCTCCCTCAGCCTGCTGGCCACGCTTCTTTTGATGCAGCCCAAGATGTGGTTGGCTTTCTGGGCTACAAGCACACATTGCTGACTCATGTTGAGTTTCTCATCCACCAGCACACCCAAGTCCTTCTCCTCAGGGCTCCTGTCAATCCATTCTCTTCCCAGCCTGTATGTGTGCTTGGGATTGCCTGACTCATATGCAGGGCCTTGCACTTGGCCTTGTTGAACTTCAAAACCAGCCTTAAGAATACCTTGCTCCTCCAAGCTGATTCCTCTATATAACAAGTGGACATGCACTGATTACTCTGGCTAGCAGAAGAAATCAAACCAGAATACCACCCTTTCTTCTGCCTGGCTGAAAAACCTGCAGTGCTGCCTGAGAGCGGAACAGTCTTTTCCAAAGAATAGATTTTGTCTGTCATAGAAAATAAAAACAGTTGCTCCTACTGAGATTCTTTGTGGCTTTCATTTTGTAGCAGGTTTGGTTCTGTTTTTTAAAGTGCTCTGTTAAAGGTGACAAATTTGGATGCTATTTATCCCTGAAAAAGACTGAAAGCAGCAAAGCAAGTGCATTTCCAGCAGAGGCCAGTGGATATTTCAAAACTGAAAAAAAAAATATTCCCAAAATATATGCCAAATGCTGTTTCAGAGACTTGTTTCTAGAAGCACTTTCAGCACTCACTCGCACCAGGCACAGGTATTCACATGTGGTACCTCCCGTCAGTGCCTTGTCGTTCATCATTTCACAGTCCTCTTTGCTGATTTGTTTCTTTTCCTGCAGTTCTGCTTTGCACTTTATTTTCTGACATCGAGTTTTGTATTTGTCAGTGCATAAATAGAACCAGGATTGTAAAAATATTCTGCTTGGCAGCCAGGCTTGGCAGTTCCAATCAATTAGGACCATTAGTCATGGTGGGATGGAGAAGGCAGCCTAGGCCCAGGGCATATAAATGTTCTCAGGGCTCAAAAATTCTCTTGGCGATCCAAGCCTCAAGCGATTCAATCTGCTTAAGTTACCCTGTTTTCCAGTGTGCCTGTGCTGCTCTAGTGTGGTTTGCTTTGTACTTCTGGGTTGCGCAGGGCTTTGAGAATCGTTTCTATGATGCTGAGAAGGCATCTACTTACCTTGGGTCACGAGGGTGAGCAGCAGGGATAGGGGAGGTCATTGGCAGGTCTCTCGTGGACAGTCCCACTGGATATGGATGGATAGCATGGGGTGTGTGACGGGAAAGAAGTTGCAGAAGTGCCCAGCTTCCTGCACCCATGCTGTAGTTATTGGTGATCTTCACAAAAGTAATGAAGATGGCATTTCTTGCTCAACTTCGTCTGCAGCACTAATTAGCTTCTACCGTGAATTATGGTCTAGCCCAGTCAAGCCATGGATGAAAAGCCTTGTAGGAAATACATTAAAACAAAGAAACACTGGTAGGGGTCCAGCCAACAGCTCACCATTTCCCTCTGAATAGAATCATAGAACAGTTTGAGTTGGATGGGACCTTCAAATGTCATCTAATCTAACCCCGCTCCAAGAAGCAGGGAAATCTCCACCAGATCAGGTTGCTCAGACCCTCATCCAACCTGGCCTTGAACGTTTCCAGGGATGAGGCATCTACTTCTCTGGGCAACCTGTTCCAGTGTTCCACCACCCTCATTGTAAAAATATTTTTCCTTATGTTCAGTTTGAACCTTCCTCCCTCTATTTTAAAACCATTACCTCTCGTCCTATCACAACAGGTCCTGCTAATTAGTTTCTCCCCATCTTTCTTATAAGCCCACTTTAGGTACTGGAAGGCAGCTATAAGGTCTCCCCAGAGCCTCCTCTTCTCCAGGCTGAACAGCCCCAACTGTGCTCCAGCCCTCTGATCATCTTTGTGGCCCTCTTCTGGACTCATTTCAACAGGTCCACATCCTTCTAATGTTGGGGCCTCCAGAGCTGGACACAATACTCCAGGTGGGGTCTTATGAGAGTGGAGTAGAGGGGGATAATCACCTCCCTCAACCTGCTTGGTCAACAGTATTCCCAAGTCCTTCTCCTCAGGGCTGCTCTCAATCCATTCTCTACCCAGCCTGTATTTGTCCTTGAGATTGCCCTGACCCATGTGCAGGACCTTGCACTTGGCCTGGTTGAACTTCTTGAGGTTAGCACAGGCCCACCTCTCCAGCTTGTCAAGGTCACTCTGGATGGCATCCCTTCCCTCCAGTGTGTTGACTGCACCACACAGCCTGGTGTCATTGGTGAACTTGCTGAGGGTGCACTCTATCCCACTGTCCATGTCGCCAACAAAGGGGTTAAACAGCACGAGTCCCAATACCAGCCTCTTAGGAACACCACTTGTCACTGGTGTCTGCTGGGACACTGAGCCATTGACCATATCTCTTTGACTGCAGCCTTCCAGCCAATTCCTTATCCACCAAGTGGTCCGTCTATCAAATCCATGTCTCTCCAGTTTAGAGACAAGGATGTCATATGGGACAGGGTCAAATGCTTTGCACAAGTCCAGGTAGATGACGTCAGCGGGTCATCCCTTGTCCATTGATGCTGTAACCCTGTCATAGGAGCCCACCAAATTGATCAGGCATGACTAATCACTGAACCATTCCTAGCACTAATTTTAGGTTTATGTAGTGTGTCAGTGCAACACGTCGTAAATTAATATTAGCTGTTCCTCAGAATTGTGCTGACATCTACCTCAGAAGTGAATTACAGGCAAGATAACTTACCTGCTGTTTACCTACATGACTTCTACAGATTCAGCCGGAAGGTAAAAAGGTGTTTCCCACAGCTGTCTACACACAGCTGTGGCAGCATGTACATGAGATGCAACACCGTGTTATGCTAGCTCATCTCAGCTGTTGCACAGTGCAGGGAGAGACCACAACCAAAAATAACTACATTACCACCATAGCTATGGATTCCTTGGTTTCACTTGGCAGCGGATGCACCTTGTGAAACATAGGTTCAATTTATCCCATGTGAGCTGCCAGACCTGATACCAGCTGTAGTGCCCAGCTTTCAGGAATATTTCTGGGTGCAGAAGACTGTGGTAGTGATTAAGGCAAGGACAGAAGAGCTGAAATTCATCAGTTGGCTCAACACAGGGTATAGTTTTGAATTTGACATGGATGATGGTCAATGAGAAGAAGAAAGCATTCTTTGTCCCAGATCTGCCTATACTGCAGTCAGTGCAGCATAGACTGCGTGCTGTATGCACAAAGCTGTGTGTGTCATATACACATCGTAACAGCTAATCCTTTCTATCAGATCTTAAAATGTTAATTTATGAAAACCATTCTTCTGGAAACTGTGCCCTGGTTCCAGCAGCAGCTTTATTTTGCTGAATTGGTGTTTCAGACATTGTTCTTGTTGGCAGATTAGACTTGAGCTATGAGGACAGCCAGATATGACCGTATCCTGATCTTCTGTGCTCCGTTTCTCAATCTGGTAATTTCAGGCAGCCTTTCTCCAGTTCTCAATACAGTTCCTAAAGTTTCCATATCCTAACAAGCCCAAGACCAAAATTATAGTCACAAAATCCAGGTAACAGATTCAGATCACCTCTCAGATTAACATAAATGGGGATCCATTCTCTTGGTTGCTAACTGCAGGCTACCTTATAAGCATCTTCTGTTAACGTTCATAACAGACTTATTCACTGGAGTGAGATATTTTTGCAGTTTTGCTTCTTGCCCCAAAAAAAGCATACTTTAAGTGAACATTTTTTCCTTTGGTACTGTAAGACCTATTTGACCTAATCTTACTTCTTTCCTTCTGTCAAGGAATTCTACTTTGTGTTCCTGTATTATGAGTACTCACGTTCTTTGTTAGCCCCTGCTTAAGCTTTGCTACACCCTGGATTGCTTACTTGCCCCAAAAATGTATGGGTCTCATTTACCTTTTACAGTAACCAAAAGTGAAATTATTGATTACCTGTTTCCTTCAGGACATGTTGTTAAACAGCTTCACTTCCAAACCAGAGAAACTGCACACAGCAGAAAATCCCCCTGAAAATGTAAAAAGGTCAATGGTGCTTTTGATGACATGAGTGCTTATGAAGCCACATAATTCATCATTTGTTACTACAGAACTTGTTCCTATGGGGGATTAGCATTTGCCAATAAATATACCATATGCTGGATTCTTTGTGGAGATTTTTTAAGCTACCTTACTAAGTCATTAAGGATCTCCCATGACAGCTATGACTAAAATGGGCCGAACCCACCAGGGTTCCCTAGACCAGTGAAGCATGTGGGTTAAAGGATGAAGTCATGTCTCACTCGTGTACCAATTCTTCAGTGAGACGTTTACAATTAAATAGTTTGCTTGTGATTTGTCTTTTGGGAAGAACTATTACTCCTCTGTGAGGACATGGACTTAACCCTTCATTCCCTCCAGAAGGAGAGGAAAGGAGAAAGAACACAGGCAAGGGTACAGAAGAATTTGAGAAGCAATTGGTGGCCGATGTGGTTTAGATTCCAACAAGAACCATGGAAATCAAGGAAAGGTTACTAGCAGTTTCCTACTTCTATCAAATTATAGCTTTTTTTTTTTAAATCAAAAGACCAAATAAAAGCAATAAAACTAATTTTCGGAAGTTGGTCCCTCATAGAAAAGGCTTGTGTGTTCTACTTTCATGTTGTCATGGTCTTTCCTTAGCAGAGTTGGCTGAGGCTGCAGAGAGAGAAAATGGGCTTTCCAGTGATTGCAGCAGGAAGCTCTGTGAGACAGACACAGCCATGAGCTCACTCACAGTCCGCAGCAGCCTGTACCAACCAGCTGAGAAAATCTTTTTGCAGATGGTGAGAAAGCATCAAATTGCTTCTTTGGATCTCAGCTGTCTTCCTGACTCCCAGGCCAAAATAGTTAAGATCTCCATTGCCTCCTGTCAGCCTCTCCTGTGTTATGCTCTGCCAGTAAATGAAACAATGGCTTTTTAAAACACACAACCTGTCTTTGTGCATATACAGACTCAAGTGCTCACACAAAATCATGTTTGCTTTTGATATAAAAACATTGTTTATACACACCCAACAGTGTGTGTGTTTGAACTAAAACCTAAATCCCGTCACTGGAGACAAATTCTTTGAAGAACTAAGAATGACTGTGGGCAGGTCCACTGCATGTGAGAAACTGAGGATCTCTGGAGATGAAAGACATTACTTAATTGTAAACACTGGGAAAAATTCCTGAAAATTAATGACAACATTCCCAAGGAACTTCATTAGAAGGAATATTTTGCTTATATGACATAGTACAGCTGGCTAAATTTTATCAAGATGGATACAGTATAAATTACTAAATAAAAGAGGAAAAGAAATGATGAAATAAGAACTATAGTAGTGTATATTTTCTAAAGTGATCTTAAAATAGGTGCTCAAAATATTTATAATGTTAGGAATTTGCCTTCTTGAAAAACTTTTTGTCCTGTTTTAAGTTTGTGTTTGCACTAACAGAGAGATATCCTGAAGCAAATTGTGCTATGCTACCACTGAAAATTCCCGTTCAGGTACTATTGAATTGAATGAGTATATTACCTGTAAAAATAAATATGGCTTCTTTTCTTTACCCACTGTGTAGAATTTGTGTGAGAACTAGGAGAAACTTGCCAAATCTGAGAGGAAATAGGGTAAGAGAAGAACAGTATGTGTCTCCTTATCTTAAACAGATAAGGAGCTTATTCTTAAATGCAAAAAATTTTCAATAAAGCCAAATCCAAGCAATTACCAACCAGGTAATCCTGTTGGCTTGAGCAGCCCCAGAAATGACATTATTTCAGTACTAAAAAGACATCATTCCTAAAACTGGCACATGGAACACTTTTTCCAAACTAAATTTAAAACAGATGCCATAGCCAAAATGAACCAAGGCCACAGCCATGTATGAAGGCACTATTCTGAACAGAAGAAAATGAGCTCTCTGATTAACAGGTTTTTAATTTTTATTATTTTTTTTTTTTTTGCTTTTCCATGCTGTGGAAGCTGCTGTGTGTTTCTTTTTTTTTCTCTCCTATACTTTAAATAACTCTTCATGTCACTGTGTTTGAATAGATGAAAGTTGTATTATACCTGGTAATTTAAAATGAGTGCTGTGTAAGTGATCCATTCCTCTTGCAATCATGGGTGGCACACAGAAGAAATGTTAGATTTTCTGCAAGTGTTTTGGAATACAGAGTACTTGAGAGTCTGCATTGTCTTGACGCGTCTGAGACGCGTCAGGGAAATGACACTGAGTGTGCTTTCAGTGAAAAACAGTGTCTGACAGTCTGACTACTTGCAAATCATTAAGTTGTCAATTTTTTCTTTCCTATCAATAAGGTGGGATAGAAAACAGAATGGAGATGTTTAGCCAGATAGGCTGTTAGTGAATCTAACTGCCTGAGAGCAGAGAATGCTGATTAGCCGTGGTAGTCGTGAGAAGCCATCTCATCCAGGTAATTATGACACCTCTGAGATCTGCAGGTCCGTTGCCTGGGGTAGTACCATGGGTTTTGGCTGCCAGATTTTTTTTTCCAGCAGTCATTGCTGCAGCCACTGTAGACTTCTAAATCATTATTTTGGCTGATGAAACAGGGAAGGCTTGAGTTAATCATCCCCAGGCTGATCTCACAGCTCTGCAGGTGTTGGGCCCTGGCACCCAGGCAGAGATGATCTCTGCTGTCTTTTTGCCATGTTGATACATGGGCTCATTACAAATACTGCAATTATAAAAGAGAACACACTTTTCCTCCAGTATTTTGGCCACCAAATTTTACCTTATTATTAACAAGTTTTGAAACAATTAAATATCAATGCAGACATGCCCTTTTTAATAACAACAGTCTCCTCCAATTTGAAGATGGGGGTCTCAAACCCCCTTTTAGTTATCTCTTGACCAGGCTGCACCCCAACAAAGCACATACACACATGACTCTGGTCAAACTATTCATATTTGCCAAAGTATTGCGTTAACATTTAAAAAATGATTACTAGTGAGTCTGTCTTTCTTCAGGAGTATCTTGTCCTCAGCTGATACAAAGGTACTCTTCTCTCGCCCATCATATGCAAACCGACCCTAAGAAAACAGAACAAAGCAGTGAACTCTGATTATTCTGTGTATCAGTCACTGTTTTGGAAACTCACATAATCTTGTGTTAATTCTGCCCCGAGCATTGCTTGCCACTTTCAGCGCTACCCTGAAATGTTACAAGCTCTGTCTCCCTCTGGTGATCAACAAGGCCACATGGCAGCAAGCATCTCCATGCTGCCCTGGTTTATCTGTCACTGTACTTTCACAGAATCATAGAACTGTAGAATAGTTTGGATTGGAAGGGACCTTTAAAGGTCATCTAGTCCAATTCCACGGCAAGAAGCAGGGGCATCAACTCTGTCACTCATGTTCTACTTGCAGGATACCATTCATTTTCCACTTAAAACCCACATGATTTTGTGTAAACAGTGTCTGCATTCTTGCCCTGCAAGTTTTATTTTATAATAGCTTGGTCCCTGCAATAATAATTTTGCAAACAGTTTTCTGAAATGCGTTCCTGTGATACTTGAATGCCAGAAGCTGGACACCACATTAAAGAGCTATGCTCTAAAACCTGGAACACACTGCACTTGAAGTGGCACAACGAAAGCGTCTGGAATACAGAAAGTAGTACTCTAAGGATGGTTGATAATTGGGTGATCATACCACTGACTTATGGTTTTGTAGTTACTGGGTTTCAAATATAATTTCAATGCACACAGATTGACCTTCTGAAAAGTTTGTATGGATAATCTTTCCAAACTTATGTTGAGTCAAGTTCTAAATATATAATTAGAAAAATTTTGGCTCCTAAAAAGGCTTTTATCTGGAATATTTCTTGAACAGCTCCCTGGCACCTTGCACAGCATACTTTCACCGCTTTGAAGTTGCTATTATTCTGAACAAGCAGTGTTTGACTGACATATGTTCTGCTATATAAAGGTATATAAGGAGCACAAAATGCCAGAGAAAACTTGTTAGTTTAACAGGTAGCTGCCAAGTTATATCTTATACCTGTGACCTCTTAAGTTATTCTGCTACATATATACATTTACATACACATATAAAAGAACACCTGTCTATCCATCCATCTAGAGGACAAAGGTAGAAGTGAAAAATTTTTCTCTGTTAGAAATGGATTTCTCCTGTTTCTGGACAGGAGAATTTGCTTTCAGAATTGCTTTCAGAATAAATTAATTCTGTTCCAGTATCTGACTTAACAGTCCAAGAGACGGTGACTTTAACAGCCTCAAAATGTGAGTTACAGGAGAAGCATGAAGTGGCCTCTTGACTGCCAAGCACTTCACTAAAAGAAGCATTGGAGATCTCCAAGTAGCTTAGCTTCTTTGCTTTTGATCAATGCCAAACTCTCTTCCTCTTAGTCTCTGCTGGATATGACCCAGTCCTTGAATGTTCAGAGCAGACAACACACCTGTTAAACACACCCAGATTATGGCCTAAAAATTTTATGCTTTCCTCTCTTTCTATTGAAAAAGTCTGGAAAGGGCAGAATAACAGCTCCCTAAGGTTGCCTACTATTTTTCATGTGGCAAATTTCTTTACCCAAAGAAATTTAAAAAGAGTGAGTGTTGCTACTTTTCCCAGAGTGGGCTTTTATTGAAAAAACCCTCAAAATAAATTGGAACATACACAAGCATTTGTTCCTCAGATGGATTTTTTTTTGTCTGTTTAATACTGCCTAATGAAATATGTGCATTTTTATGCTTATTGTTAAAGTATAATAAAAAGCAAAGGAGGAGAATGCCTGGATTTTTATTGCCACAACATAAAAAAGGATTTTTTTTTCTCTGTGTTTTTTTTACTGTGGACTCTGTTGCAGCATTTGCTCAGCTTGTTCATATGAAGACACAAAAAGTTTTCAATGTGTATACTACACTGGATTTCTTTCTGAGTATTCTGTCTACACAGAACTATTTTAAAGTTTTGAAGTATTTTCTAAAGCACTTCCCTTCAGCACTATCATCGGGTTTGTGAAGACACAGCACAACTCTACTGAAAACTGGCAAAAATTAGCTCCAGTGCTGTCACTGGACACTGGATGTCACTGAATGGCAAATTTTTGTCATAGAATTAGAGATGTCCATGAATATGGTTGACGGTTTTCTAACTACTTCATGCTATAGAGGGAAAACAGAAAAGCAATTTAGGAGAGGATGCCTGGGAACATATCAGGCAGGCACTTTCAAGCCGGTGAGACATCCAAGTCACTTTTAGGTGCACACAGCACTGCTTTTACTTTGTGAAAAAGCAATGCATTTAAAATTATTTTTGCAAATGATTCCCAGGAAAAATAAGTGCAGTTATAGATTTGGAGGATATCTCTTTCTCCTGTTAAGATTTTATGACGTCAAAGTACAAGTGTGAATTGTAACATCCTCTATAAGGAGTGCTCTAAAGGGTATTCCCATTATCAAGTGTCTCAGAAAGTAATTCATACAAATACAGCTGCCTCAGCCACTGTTTTGGGGTATAAATCTTCACTCTAAGATAAAGTTATTGTCTCCTCTAGGCATCATGCTCCAGGAAACAAAAGAAATTGACTGATTTATGTCCCTGGTCCTGCCCAGGTAAATAAAGGGCCTGGAGCAACACAGATGTAACCAGCATCCTATTGTCTGTTGCCAACTGAGACCTTTTTGAGTAACATCAGTGCATCATCCCTTGACACCAGGAGTAAACAGCGACCAGTGCGGCAAGTGAGTGCTCTCCAGAGCAAGGTACCCGAGAGAGCTGGCAGTACCTTTAACAGATCTACCCAATGGCATCTCACAAACATTTCCTTCTGACAAACAGGAAAAGGCTCACCAACAGCCTGTTTTACGCATGTGCTCTCTCAGTGCAGCAATTATTTTCTGCACTACTTGCTCCCGTTATGGGTAAAGCAGGCAGTTGTGTAGGGCACCAGCACTGTTGCCACTTTGCAGGTGTCAGGGCAGTGGAAACAGCAGTGGCTACTGCTGAGTGAGAGGTGAGAGTGCTTTCAGCAGCAGCTGTTGCTGAAGATGCAACTCTCCTGTCCTGTTTTCCTCCCAGAATCTGGCAGCAGCAGCAGCCAAGTCTGGCTTCCAAGAGCCTTTCACCAGGGCATCCTTTCTGTGCCAAGAGCTCAAACCTTTGTTACTGGAACAGCAAACATAACTTTTTCCTGTGCTGCTGGTAGAAGCCACATTTATCTTGTTGATATCTCTAGGATGGTTTTTTTTATATGTATCTCCAGGAAGGGAAAGACAGAAGCCATCTTTGAGCAACAGGGAAGGGAACTGGGGGCTGTGTACCGGTACAGGATCACTCCCAGGATTGCCACTCTCTCATCCCACAATTGCTCTACAAGCTTGCTAGGGCAGTGGCAGCTCCTCTTCACCAAAATGGGCACCTTTAGTGGCTGGTGGAGGCTCTTCCTTTTCACTAAACCTGGACTGATGACTTACTCTCAGTAACTGATCTAACCTTTTCTTATAGCTCAGAAACCTAGCACCTAGTGAAAACTGGCCTTGCACTGAGCAAAAGGATTTTATCTGGTTTCTTAGTGGACCAGAAGCATATTTTAGAAGCTGCCACAGTTCGGGCAGCCATTTTCAAGGAAGCTTAAAGTTATGTCACTTACTCAGTTCCTTAGCAAACCTGTATATGGATATTATCTGATCAATGTTCTCAGATAATAAATGCCACGTCATAGACCTCTGGCAGATCTGTTAGTTGTCTTGACAGTGCTATAAAACCCACAAGTTGTAAAGACCTCGACTTCTCACCTTCTCTCTTAAGCTGATTCTGCCACAACTGAATAACAGACCCATTAAATGAGAGCAGCCTGAAAGGGATCTCAGGAGGTCACCCAAGTTCAGCTGCCTGCCCCATGGCATTTCTAACAGTTGTTCTGGCATGTCATTCCTGATGGTTGCTTCTCCCACTTGCTCTTAAAAGCCTCCAATTACCACTCTCTCATATCTTCCCCCAGGCTATTGATTCCAGTGCTATCATGACTTGTGGAAAGTTTTGTTAACACATAACCTCCATCCCTTTTGCTACAGTCCTGTATTCACCGCTTCTTGTTCTACCCATAGTAGACAACGTGCAGAGCCACAAGGAGAGGCATTTATTTCTATCTTCCTTTTTAGTTGTGTACTGGAAGACAGTTGTCTTTTCTTTGTCACTTTCCTGGGCTAGGGGGGGAGGTAAGTAACTCCTTTTCAGTGGTTCCTTATGACTTTGCACTTGTGTGCTTCATTGTTTAATGTATTTCTAGCTTTGCTGAGAAGAAAATTTTAAAGATTCTCTTCTTCTGCTGGACATCCATGCAGATACCTGCATGCATATGCAGACACATAAGTGTATAGCTGGCCCACAGCTTTTTGAGTTGGCCCCTATTCTGCTGTTTTTCAACCTCCTACAGATATCTATACACCATCTACATGTACGTTTCTGTTCCAACAGCCTCAGGATTTCTTATCAGTTTCCCAAATATATGCAGAATAATTATTTTCCTTCCTCCTGTACACTGCTTGCCAGTAAGCATACTGGCAAAACACCTAGGAGTTAGAGTGGGAAAGGAAGTGGCTATGCAGACGTCAAAGACAAAGAGAAATGTTTTCTTCAGGAAACAGATGGCTTTAGCTAGTATTTATAGCTGTCCATGTATGTTAGACAAAAGCAGTCCATCACACAAAATCTGTAGGATCTGGAAAACTGGTGACACATTATTAAATGTGTGCAGGGAGGATGGATGGTGGATGCTGTGTATGTAGTACCCTTTCTTTATTTGAAAGAGGATGTGCGGCATATTAAGAATCTGCCTGATTTTTGTCCTGGCTGCAGTCTCTGACACTTGGGTCAAAGTTAAATATTCACTGGTTGATATAACGAAGAAAAGATGGGTACAAATAGCAGGCAGTATGTCTGGTGTATGCAAGAAGGTGATATGGCAGTGATATTTTGCAGAGGCAGAGGATGAACTACAGGTTACCCAGTGTTTGGGCCTTTTCACTTGGTCATTTATACTCAACTTAGTTCTATGTTCAACAGACATTTTGGTTGCAGGGCATGTGCTGTACTTACTTCTCAGGCATAATCGTGTACTTAATTGCAACCTCAAAACACATTTATAAACAGAGAAACAAGGTTATACAAAACCTAATTATGTAACAGGCTATACCTGTGTACAGCTAATGAACAGTCAGAAAGATATTTCTGAAATTACAATAGGAAATGCAATATAATTTCAGAAATTATTCCTATTATATCACTGAGAAACAATTTCATGATGAACAATTAAGGCTTGCAGTTTGATGCTACAAAGGCAGGGACTACATTTTTCATAGACCACCATTCTGTCAAATTTTCATCAAGTAGGTTTTTAAAAGGCTAAGAAATATTTCAAGGGTAGTAGGAGCTGAATCTTAGTCTACATGCAGACAAAAGTTGTCTCGCTGTGAGATCCATTCACTGATCCATTAATTCACACCTAGCATATGATGTGCTGACATTTTTACTTCACTTTTGACTGTGTTACACGGTCATATTCTGACATTGCTGTAATGGTAGGTGATGAAACATGCAACAAATCAGCTCTCAGAGAACATGTTTCTGAGGCAGTTACCATTTTGTTATAAATAAGTGGATGTTGGAGTGGTTTTTTTTACAGTTATGCTGTCAATTGTATTTTGTTACGCCATTGATCTTATGTCAACTTGATGTTAAGAAAAGGTTTCTGAATGACAGTTATAGTGAAACGAATATTAAATCTAAACTGTTTGTCTAACTGTTTGTCTCCATCTCCTTCATACACCAACTATGCTGACTATAGTTATTTTATTCATTAGTAACCTAGTAAACCAATGTATTTGCCCTCTAATATGGAGACTGAAAGGCAAACAAATAAAATATTACTAAAATGCTGCTGTACTAATGCAGGACAAAACATAGTCCACCATCCTGCTGATGAAATAAAGTTCTATATTTGCAGTCGTGGTACTGCATGTATCCATATGCTGCCCATCTCAAATACCTGAAACAAACAAACGAATCAGCCAACCATGAAAAAGCAAGCGTACTAGCAAATTATCTTCATTCTTCAAAAGAGGAGAGCCAGAGATTACATGAAATTGGGAATTCACTCTTGTTCTCCAGCAATCTATTGATCACCTTTGCTACAGAACTACAGGACAGAGAGGTCTTATTCTGACATCTTTGAGGGTGAGAGAACATGAAAAGCCATTCTTTGTATCTGTGGTGTCCACAAATGAAGTTGTACTAGGACACACATTGGTTCACTAGCAAATTACTTCATTACCTTCGTTTGATCAGAAATTTCCAAGTGGACGGGGAGGACATTTTCTGCCAAGGTTTGTAATCAAAAGGAGTTTGTGCTCCTGTTAAAAGCTCTGGCTAATTCATATTTTTCTGAAGATGTTTGTTGGAAAATCCCTGATCAGCTCTTCTGCCTCTGGGAAATGTTTACACTTTGCTGACAGAAACCCAACTTAGACTCATGCCAGGGGGGATCTGCCTGGGGTATTATAAACCAAACATAAGGAGTTATAGCACCTGGATTCTATAGCTACTAAGGATAAAAATATGCAGAGCACACGCTTCAGCCAGCTGAAGATCACAGAATCAGCATTTCTCTAACAGGCATGACATCAGAGAGTACCACATGTAGGCTTTGGGGCCCTAGGTAGGAAAGAAACTACAAATTAGGAACATTAAAATCAGCAGTTTATACAACATGAGTTCACCTTCTCCAGAGATAAAATCCTCCAGACACTACTTTTCCTGCTTACATAAAGCTGGCCTCTCTTTCACACTAGCTCACCCTGAAACTGCTTTCTGCCCCAGCGTGCTCTGTAACCATGGACAGCCAGATGAGCAGCACATGTAGCACTCACTCAAAACGCCCAGACTTCCCCAGCTGTATTCAGTTATCCAATTATCTGGGATTGGAGTCTTTGACACAACATCAATCACCTCACGGATATCTTTAACCACAGAACCTGGACGTCTTCTGGCATCCCAATCCTATCTCATTTAGTAATCTCTATTGCCCTGTGATACTTGCATCATTTGATTCACTATGTGCTGAATGAGAATATACTCTGTAGAAAGTGACAGCCTGAGAGAGCAGGTGACTATTACATCCTCACTCTCTGGAACAGGCAATTTCTTTCTTCCAGGATTTGACAATACTTCCACCTTGGTCTATTTCAAATCCTTTTACAGAAGTTCAGTTTTATCCCCTGCTTCAGCTAGATAGTACAGATAGCTATTGCAGACTTCACCCATCTCCAGTCAGTCAAGATCCTCAGCAGGACTCCTCCTTCTGCCATCTGCATGACCATAGTCAACGCTCTTCACACTCTCAAAAATGCAAATTGTCAATGTTTAAGCCTGTCTACCAGGCACAGGATCACTCCTTCTTACGCTCTCTTTCAGCACTCTGGCAATCGCAGCACATGTGTCTCTTCTCACTTTGCATTCAGATTTTTCATATGCACACAGACGACAGGAGGCCCAGTTAGAGGTATTGCTGCTCCTGGATGACGGATATTTTTGGAGGTTTGGTTGTTTCTTTAAACAACAGAGCTCAGGTCACCTAGAGTGCTAGGTTTATTAAGTTAGCTCAAAAATCAAAGTGTTGCCAAGTGACAGATAAGAGCTGTGGAAAGAAACTCAGAATTTCATTTCTGTAAGTGGATGCTTTTATTATTTCTATTTGTGGATTTTTTTTTGCTGATCTCTCAATTTGCTCCATTTTATCCAGTGGTAGTCTGTGTTTATGCAGAGCCTACAAGAAGGGTGCCTGGTGCATTCAGTTATCTTGATTTGTATGGCGGCTGTGTGGCCAAACATGACATCAGTCTAAAACATGACCCA
This sequence comes from Tetrax tetrax, assembly GCA_009806455.1. Lineage (NCBI taxonomy): Eukaryota > Metazoa > Chordata > Aves > Otidiformes > Otididae > Tetrax > Tetrax tetrax. The sequence goes on from WHYT01017288.1 coordinate 607,981, forward strand.
GAAAAAGACATTTATCTCATTTAATTAAAGGCATCCAAATACTAAGTAACTCTTCCAAGAGCTCTACTACCTCAACTTCCCCTGTAGTAAGCAGGAAGGGACTAGTACTCCTGTAAATGAGGTATCTGTCATAGGTGGGATGAATCACATTCAGGACGTCCCTCTTTCTTCTCACTGACCAGAAGGAAGCCCAATGGTCAAGATGAACACAGCAAAAAACAGGCAAGAGAAACTGCATAGAAATCAACTCCATTATGCTTCACTGAAATCCACATTATTTACGTACTCGTTCTGCAATTGCACAAATTTAATTTGTGCAATCTCATATTTTTTTTATGTCCCTGCCCCACCCCAATGGAAGAAGATGATCTTTAAACCCTTCCAACCCAAACCACTCCATGATTCTATGATTGTCTTTGTGATAAAAAAAATTATCTGGCAAACTTAAGACTCCCTGTAGTCTATTAAAACAGTCAATAAAATAAACCCTCATGTACTTGGATCTTTCTCATCAAACTGTAGCAGTCTTCAAATGGAAAGAGATCAAAAATAAAATCAAAAAAAAGCAAAAATACACATACATATTTGATATGAAGAAATGTGTCAAATAAAGACTGTATAGTAGTCTGCTTTTGGAAGTTGTGCCCTATGACTTATTTGCAAAACGTGCTCATAGTTTACCAGAAACGAAGTGAATTCAGTAAGAGATTGCATTTTCAAAGAACATTCAATGAAAGGATCATCACACCTTTGAGACAATATGGACTAGCATACTAGAATATGGACTTAGCAGATTACCCGATAATTTGAACAGAGCTAAGCACTTTGCCAGTGTTTGGCAAGTAACAATAAATGGTAATTTAAAATAGCATTTATGCTTTCTTTTCATTTCTACACATTTTAAAGCTGAAAACGGATCACTAAACATTAAAGCAATTCTTGACTCAACTGATTGACTGAACTGAAATCCTGGTACTGGACACTGTTTCATTTTCAAATGAACACCAAAAAAGACAAATAAAGCACTTAAAGCTCAAAAGATGAAACAGCAAAGTATGAGAAGTAACTGTACTCAGTGTGTCCTATTAACACTGTCTTTATTTTCTTTTTACAAAAAATAGAAATAACAACAGACAAAACATACTCAAAAAAATCAATGCTTTTGCCTTGGTCTCACTGAGGAGCTGAGCAGGCAGAGTCCTGGCTGACACTTTGACAGTATATGCCATTGACAAAGGGAAATAGAGATATATGACAATATATCCATGCAAGACAAAAATTACAAAATGTCTTCTGTGGCCCAACAAACATTTTGGAGGTTGCCTGTGTCATAACAATTTTCAAATTGTTATTTTTGGTCACCCATGCCTTTACACTGCACAGCTTACAAACAAGTTACATATACACATATATCATAAAAAAGTTTTGTATATGGTCTAACTGCTACAAATTAAGGCATCCTAACAGCTGCTGTTTTGCTGGTGAGGCATATGTCTCATGTTAGTGTTTCAAAAGGGTATATTTCAGGTATTTCAAATAAAGTGAGACATCATGAGATGTGGTTTAGAGGAAGAATTCCTGCAGCTCTGGATCTTCAGTACTCTCTTCACTGTCGGATTTCCAGCTTTTCCTGCTGATGTCATCATGCCTGGAGAGAAAAAGAAGAACATTATTCACGATAACACTAACAATACAGAGAGATTTGCCTTGTGTTTGTTTATCTTGTTTTATTCCATCTGCAAGTATTGAACTCTCAATTAATCTTTCTCTCTGGTCTTATTTCTCTAGACATGTACTACACAAAATACTTTTTAATACTTTGGAGTCTTACTGACTTTCTTTTCATTTCTATTCTGAAATTAAAACTGGAAAACAATGGGATGATGAGGAGCTTTTTAAGTAGTGGCATTAATTAGTACACTGTCATAATGTTCTGGTAATAATGGACATAATGTCCAAGAATTCTTCATCCTTTAGGGAAAAGTATCATAGTGATAAAAAGATCCACTACAACAAACATTAGACACATCAGGTTTGTTTCTGACTCTACCTGTAAGGGAATAATCTAGTCCCCATTAAAAATAATCAGAGAGAAATAAACACTTCAAGAAGGTGATTCATTGGCCTTACTTTACGTGTCTGCTTAAGTAGAAGATGGTGGCAAAGCCCACAGGAAAAATGGCAAACAGTAATTCTCTTTCTGACACAGGGCCTATGTATCCTTTAACATTGTAATTTCAGTAAAATCTCTATTGAAATAATTAGGATTTCATTAGGTACATAGATAAGGATAATTTCTCTACAGTGTGTCTTTATTTCCACACTAGGTAAACTTAAATTAAAAAAAGAATTTGAAAATCTATGTATGGTGTATGAGACTGATATGATAGCTTGCCAATCAAAGTAGAAAAATCAAACGCTAAATATTTGTAACACTCAGTTTCTTCACTTCCTTTCATATATCCTTGTTCTGAAACTCCAGAATATTCCTCCTCTCTTAATCAACCTTCCAGCTGAAGGATTTTTGATTAAGCATCCAGCCCACAGCAACTTTCAAACATGTTAAAAGGCCCATGTTTAATTATTACTGCTGAACAGTAAAAATCCTACAATACAATCAAGACTTGGCTTGTTTGTTGCTGCAAAGGATAGACACTAGCAAGAGGTTAAAAACCCACTGCAAAGCGCAAGGGTATGTGTTTAAAATGTTTGCCTTAAGCTCACATATTTGTGAGCCTGATTCTTGTAAACCAGGATAGGTTTATTCCAGTCTACAATCATCACAAAGAACCAAATATCTCCAAGATACTTCGGAGGGTTAGATAACCTTGTGTTTACTTTGGGATTTAACAGAAGCCGACTTTCTTAGGGACAACAGTTGTGGATCCTGGTAAGAGGGCATGAGGGATCATTTTATTTTAAAATTCCCTCATTCATCTAAATTACTGTTGCCGCATACCCAAAGCAAGAGCAAAAGACATAGAATTGAGCTAAAAGAAGCAGAATTTGTAGGACTGAGTTTGAGGAGGTAAAAGATGAGCATGTAACTGTTTTCCCATAACTACTTTTTAGCACTTAAATGCACTGCTGTTATCAACTATATGTTTAGCGTTAACAATGCAGCTCCATTAAAGGACGCTTTCCAAGGCTAAGATGATTTACCTCAATTAACTACTGCATTACCCTGGACTTGCGGTGCTGAAAGACCCTGTGGGTGAGACCCCATGAGATGGCTCTTTTGGCACGCCACAGACCCCATTTAGCAGCTCCACAGTTGCACGGTGACCTTGAAGAGGATCCCTTTTAGCTAATGCAGATGTCTCTAGGTGACAATGCTAAACAGACATGCCTCTGACAACTGTGCCTGCTGGCCCGAAGGAAACATTATTCCCAATATTACTAACAAAATTTCTAAAATCTTCTATTGCCTGTGTCACAGAAATACTACACATCCCCTCATGCACCAGGAACTGATGCATGATCATAACAGTTCACAACAGAACAACTGCAAATTTTCCAAGACAAGGCCCAAATTACTTTCATATTGATTTTATACTCTAACAGTTTGAAATGTAACTATTTTATTAGATGTAGAGATAAGCAAGCTTTTTCTACAGTACATATTTGAAGTTATAATTTATCCAGCACTAGGTCAGGCAGTGGGTTATCTATTAGGTTGGATCCACTGACTATTTTAGAAGCATGCCCGGTTTACTACCTGTCGGAAACCTGACGGTAGATTCTGCTGATTGCCCCTGACGTATGAAGCAATTTTTACTGTTGATAGCTGCAGCTAATACAGGGTTTTGTATTGATACTGTGAGTTACTGCTTATTTTTATGTACTGTAGATCTCAGATGATTTAAAGTGTGGAAAAGAATCGTTCATTGGCATACATGTAAGATGGAAAAAACTACAAGCCTTTGCTTGGAGTCGTAATATGCAAGAAACTAACTAATCCTTCCAAAGTGGGAAAAAAATATCCCAGTCTATTCTGCACATATGAAATTTACTCTAGGGCCTTAAGAAAAATAGGGTGTATCAAATTTTAAAAGGACACTAGAAAATATAATACAATCCTCAACTGTTAAGCTGTAACCAATTTGAAAAAGTAAACTACAAAGCCTTGATGTACTGGGGTATTCTGAATGAAAAAATAAATCAAACAAAATAAACAGAAACTGAAGAAAAAGAAGCTGGAAACTGGTGAACAGAAACGTCATCTGACTGAAGGCACATTTTGTAGAATGACTTCAGATTTCAGAAGACGCTAATAAAATCCCATTTATAAGGGGGTCTAGAGTTAAAACGGGTTTGGGATTGCGTCCAGAAATATAACCCCCCAATACAACAATCTACAAAGTTTTAAACCACCAAAGGCTACACTGTTTTCTAGAAAGGTTCTTTTGCAAAATAGCACTGAAGTGTTAATTACATGGTCTCCCCAGACCATCCAGGAAAAATTCAGACACTGTCCAGGGGCTCGTAGTGCATGGTGATGTTCTACTATTTAAATTTCACAGGCTACAGGGCAGCATGCAGTAGACTAACGACAGGCACCCATTTTGCCATTCAAAAATCACAACACATGCTAAAAGGCATCACGAAGTCTGGCTTAGAAGCTCTGAGAGCTTTCAGGTCTGCATTCTTATTTCTGAAAAGCATAATGCATCTTCCATTCTTACATGATTTTTGGAAATCTCATGCCAAAGACTCCAGCACAAAATTTGCCAACTTCTGTTCTAATCTGTGGGTACAACAATAGCCTCAATCTCTGCCACCAGTGCACTCTGCTCCGTGTTTCCTACTCTGGTTTTTCACATGCCCACTGCGATGGGGGCAGCTCCAGGACATGATGCCTGTATCAGCCATGCCTGCAGGAATAGCCAGGAGTTGAAGGCCATCCTTCACCCTCCCAGCAGGTGATTTGCAGCTCCTCAGCAGCCGCCAGACCTTCCCTGTCTCTTGCTGCTTCTAGGGGAATGCCACGCTGCCAGGGATTTCTCACACAAGGGCATTTACACCAGGCAATACTGAATTACAACAACTGGCTACATCTGGGAGATGGCTCTAATGTAAGGATGAGATCAATGGTTTTGTATTACTCCACGGTCTGGACAGGCAGCTGGGTGTTTTGACTGAAGGCTGCCTGCTGATGCTCCCTCAAACTGCTGCTGCGTGGTCAGTTTTCTGCACTGGAATTTCCCTCTTTGTTTTCAGGAGAGAATGAAACATCTTGGAAACCTCACAATTCTGTTTCTGGTTTCACATACAGTGTGGAATAACTTTAGAACAAGACTCCCATTTCCAATGTGAAAACTGAGTTTTTAAGTATGGGAAGGTCCTGGCATTAGAAAACAAGTGAACAAAAGAAATTTATTAGACAATTAGAAAAGAGTAACTTGTAAGTAATTTAGAATCCCTAACAGCTGAATGATTAATTTATAATTTTTCCAGAAGTATCTTCCAATGTGTAATTTTGGTGTGAATAGCTATCATTTCCAGGCCTAATGAAAGGATTTACATCTCAATTTAACAGAATAAAATTACAAATACAAGAATTTGTGATTGTTAAGAGTTGAATAAAAATGACAAGTAATTTTTACAAAGCATTGGCTTATAAAATAAACATACATTTTGTGAAATGTTGTCTTTTCCTACAGATCTTTATGGACCTTGAGGGACCGGTCTCCATCTGCTTGAATAGTCCTGATGGAACATGTCTACATTAAGGAGTTTGAACACAGTCAACGTTATCAGACTTTTAAAAACCAGATTTAATTTCAAAGTCTGAGGGAGAATAAGAATAATGTGTGAAAACAGGAAAGTAGTAGACTTAAAGGACAGCATTCTGTGTCATGTTCTCTGTACTCTCTATTTAGAAATAAACTATGGTCTTTTTGCTCTCCTCATGAGAGGAAATTTAATTTCCATTCTCATCTGGTACTTGAATTTCATTCAACAGAGGCTCAGCACTCAGCCAACATGCGTTACACTCCCTGGTGGATTTACGAGCATGAAAACTTTCTATACTTGCTTGGAACTGAAATCCTGTAGCCAGTTCAATGATGACATCAGCAGAAATCCATCATAAATTTCTACTTTTCTAGAAATTTAGATATTAATCTGTTCATCTATTTCCCTTCTTACGCATCAATCAATTCCAGTATTCCATTTATGAATAATGTTAGCAAACACATGCAATTTGAGAAAACAAAGAAACAGAGATGCATCACCATGCATAAGCACATACCAAGGATAGTTACACCAAAATTCTTCATTCAACGTGCTAGAGGAAAGACTGGTGTAGCTGAAGTAAGGACCCTAAGGAAGTATAACATCATATCAGTTAAAAACATGCGCTGAGCTTACCACATGCATTACATGGAAGTCTATCCAAACATGCAGTGAAATAGCCACAATAACATTTTAACAGATTTCTTTTCAAGTTAGTAACCGAGGTTAAATCTGTTACCTCTTTGAGATGCATGCTGTGGTCCTTTGGGTTGGTATGAAAATGTATTCTTTCCACAGTTTTGATGTTGGCAACAGTGACATGCAAACATAGCCTTTTCACAGACAACATGCATTTTACAGTGCAAGCGTCAATACTGTTAGAATTACTTCATCCAACTCTTCACATTTCTTAGGGAACTATGAAAACTGCTCATGACTTTGCAATATATCAGAACATCTTTGAAGACAGACTGTCTTTTCCTCTGTCATTATAAAAACTGAATCACTTTTTGAAAAAAATTGCCATTGTGTTATGAAAATACATCTATGCTAAATTTGCTGTTCAACCAGATGGTGCATGTCCTTAAAGGCTCAAATGAGTAGTTCATACTGTGACTCTGAGCAAACTTTAATAAACACACACCCACTTCAATTTAGCCTGTTAGGTCTCCTTTGAATTTTTAATTTCATTTCACATTCTGCTATAGCCCTACTGTTCTAGCACTACCCACTAGTATGGACTGCTCACTGTTTCCCTATTCTCTTCCCACTGTTTCTTTTCCACATTCATTTTGCTTCCTCGATGCCTAAGATTTTCCTGTTTTTCTCCCATTAGCTTGTCATCCTTTTTACAGTATATAATTCACTATTCCTCCTCCTCCTCTTGGCCTGCTTTATGTTCTCTTTTTTTTTATCTTGAAATTATTCTTTCTTCTCATGTCTTTCCATCCACCCCTTCCATCTCACCCTGTCTTTCACAGAGGGTTAAATCATCTACTATTTCCTCTCATTTAACTCTTTTTTGTGTCTCCAGATGCTTGCATTTTCTCCTCTCCACTCTACAAACAGATTACACTCAGTATTTCCTGCTTCTGTCTCTTTCATTCAATACCTTTTCCTTTCTCTTGGAAGATACATTTGTTCAAAGTATTTTCTCCTTTCTTTCCAACAAGAGAGCCAGCCTCCTAACTGGAGACACCCTTCTTTCTGTTGGGATCTCAGAAAGGGAACTCTGTTGACTGCAGAGAGGGGATGATCTGGATCCAGGACGTTTTGCTACAGACTAACTATATACTCTCACACGAGAAGACTGTGTGTTGTCAGGAGAGAGTGGGCAAAGAAGGCTGTGTACTGACAGCTTCAATACCTAGGGGATGGCTGTAGCTCCCGCAGAAGCAGGAAGGACCATTTCTATTATTTTTCCTCTTTATATTCTACCACTTATTCTTATCCTGTTGGCCTCATCAGTCTTGGCTATAGGACAGGACTGGGCTAGACCTTCAGTTATTTACTCCCCAGAAACCCATGGACCCAAGCCATTCTCATTGTATGACTTGTCACTCAGAGCAACATCAAACATCATTTCCAGGTGAATCATGTCTCTGTGGAAAGCTTTCAACACAGAACATGTGAACCATGTGCACTTAGAGTACAGACTCTGTACACAAACAATACTTGCCACTCCTTGGAAAAGCCTTCCAAAATTAAAACAGTGGATGGGCTTTCTGCAGGTCAAATACAGTAAAGTATTTGTGTGCACCTATTTGCTATAGAAGGGCAGGAAGAAAACATTCTCAAACTTATTAATTACTTAAAGAGACAAGAGAAAAAAAATGCCCTTCCTCCTTTCAGTGAACTCACTGGCTTGTTTCTTCCTTTTGTGAGGGCTGCTGGATTTCCCTTGTTGTCTGCTGTCTTCCTTCCTAATGAGGTAAAAGGCAGCGTTGATGAGGTTTTGATGAGGTTTGCTGTTTGACAGTTGTTGTTGTTATTTTGGTTGCCACTCAGCGTCTCCATTATGGACCGAAAGGTTCCAAAAGGTCTTTTCAGCTGGTCCCCTGCTGGCTCCCCAGCGTTAGGTGGAGCCCGCACAAGTCCTTTGCCTCGGTCTTTATCCTTTTCCTCATTTAGTTCTGACTCTGCTAGCTCCACCTGCACCACAGGCTCCTCAAAAGTTACTCGGAGTTTCAAATTTTGGGAGGTTCTGCGCTTTGAAGATGGAGACTTGAGAGCGCTCTTAGGGCTCGTGGCAACCTTTTGAGCAGTGGCACTGTCCATGCTGGAAGGAGAGTTGTCTCCACAAAACTGGCTCTGAGGGACAGCACCAGCCTGATAAGGGGCTTCATTATCTGGATCGCTGCTCTCTGAAGTAGGGGAAGGGCTGTGGCCATCCATGGATTTGGAGACCCTCATACCAAAAGGGAAGCGGCGCCCTGCTACTGAAGTGTGTTTCTTAATCATCAGGTGCAAACTTTCTGTGCTCTCAACACTCTCTACTATGGGCTGAGGCCTTGGTTTGTCAGTTCTTTTCACAGGGGTGTTCTTGTGGTCCTCACAATTAGCTGAGTCTGTGTCAGACTCGCTGAGTGACCTCTGCATCAGTTGCCTCAGCCTGGCTAACTTCAGCTCTCTTTTCTCTGGCAAGATCTTCTTCACGTTCTTGGAGGATGCATGAGCATCCTGAAACTCCAAAGTCAACTTTTCCTGCATACAGACGTTTTCAGAGATTTCCTTCCCCAACAATTGGCGCAAGATTTTATCTGAGTCCTCATCTTTTATCTTGGCTCGAGTGTGACTAGAAGTTCCCAAACTGCCAAGAATCTGAATCCCATCTTGGGTGTTCAATTTGCTTTTTGGTGGAGACAATTCATCTGCTTCAGATGTTTTCCACTGGGGTTTGCCAGAAGCAGGAGATGATGGCGAGCTTAAAGAAAAAAAAGAGAAGGAAATACCACAGTCAAATTAATTCACATATAAAATGTGAAACTGCCATTTCCAGTGTACGTGTCTGCCTCAGCTTATTGTTGCTGATCCTCTTCATTGCTACTCACATGGAATTCATTACTATGATGCCACAGCAAAGACTACACAGAGAAGGATGTAACCCTGCTTCCTAATTAGGGTTTGAGTCTCTTCACTTTCTCTTACAAAGAAAATTCCTTAAAATAAAAACTTAAAATGGTTATTTCAATGCCAAAGATTACTTTCTGAGGAAAACTTCAGAGAAACTACTGTTTCCTATTTGTGAGGGCTGACATGTTTAAAAGGAGAAAAAACCCCGCAAGGCCAAATGCCTACTATCCAAGGCACATCATAACACAAAAGTAGCTTATTTTAAATACTGCAAAAGTATCAGCTCTCTGCATAGCAATGACTTCATAAATCCAAACTTCATCTGGTATTAATAATAGCCATATAAAACCTCATAAAAAGTCAGGGCCATTTGCACTCAAAACCTTTTCAGATATGAAATACTGAAAAGCATGAGAAAGATGACATGAATTTATTTCAATACTATTAGAATAATAAATTAAATTTAGAACTCCAAATATTATACAGCGAGGAAACAGCAATTTCAAATAAGTCTGATTTTCAAAGAATGTAAATTAGAGAGACCAGTTCTTTCACTGTGACATATGCCAGAGCTCATAATACTCCACATTCTTATTTTAAACCACTTTTCCTCTAAGTAAGAGTAAGGTGACAAAATTAAGGTTAGTGTGAGGCAGTGAATTAAAAAATTTAATTTCTTTTTTTGCAAGCAACTTCTCCTCTGATTACTCCATGTTCTCATAATGTACAAAATTCACATGCCCATACTAGCCGTCTAATTTTGAATTCATTTTCCGCTTTTTCTCATGTGGCAAACTGAAACAGACACTGAAGAATATGCATGCATCTACAATAGAGATTCCTAGTTAAAGGGATAGGTTCTCTTAGATCTGCTACTGGCTCCTTGGATGATGATAATATCCACAAGGGAGTTCTAGCCAGAAGGAAAAGTAGTAGCCAACTATGCAATAAAATTTTAAATAATAAAGTATCATTTTCAGACTTGTTCACTTAACTAAAAAGATGTTGAAACCTACCCTTTTATAGGAATAATGAATGATGAGGTATCTGCTTTCACCTGATCTCATCTGATACTGAAAGTAAAACAGTCCTAGTGCTCACCAGTACTCAGATGTGAGACCACTTAGAAAGACTGGTTAGCAAAAATCAGAGAAACCAAATGAGCCGGAAGACAGTGTTTGGTCCCACTGTCCCTGTTGAGCTGGCAGACATGGAGGACAAATAACATGATTATAAAGAAAAGTACAAAATTCTTTCCAGTGTGGTTTTCACCCGTTTGCTAGCTGAAGTTCCTTTACACAAATGCATCTCCAATCCTAATGTCTGTTACCTATTTCTGTAACTATTTGCACCTGTCTGAAGCACTGACACATGAAATTCAGGGATATGAAGCACTAGTCTAGAAAAGTGCTTGAGATTCTGTGAGAATGATTAAAAGCAGTCACTGATCCTACAAGTTCACACCCAAAGCTCAGACCATCAATGCCTGCAAAAACTTTTAAGCTGGCACTATATTTTAATATCTATGTAACTCCCTAACAAGTGTGAAACAAAGAGAAGCACTGTATATGTCTTCCAGAGAGGAAACTGAACTAGAAAGCAATGATGAACTGAGTTCTATTTGCATGTGAGTTACTTAATTCCTTTCAAAGTCTTCTTCAGATTGCTATCAGAGAGAAGTTGTGTGCTTGCTTGACTTCCATGCATCACACTGGAAGTCTACAGCAGAAGTAAGACAGATATGTTAGCAGACTCCAGATCCAGTCCTCTGCCTTCCCTCCTTCTCTCTAATGTTACTCAGTTTGTGTCTATTTCTGGGACTTCTGACAGGATATGTAAACAATACATAAAATTTCTTGAGTTTTGACTTTTTATAGAAGCTACTGCAGGCAAAAGATTTAATGAGCGTAAGAAGTCTTATTAATTTGAAAGCAGGGTTTCTTGGTAACTGGCTTTCTGAATTACTGCTGGCAGTAATGTATGGTGGACCACCACGAGGTCAAACTTTACAACTTTCCTAGGGGTTTCTAGGATCCTCTGCTATTCATCTAATAAAAATATATTCTATTCCACTGTAAATCTGATTTTTCACTCTGTTGGGAAACAGAGACTATTCATTTCATACTCAAAATTTCCAATATTTATACAACATTACACACTCTCAAATTCTAGAAGCTCAGCATCAAGCCCACGAAATAAAAAAAACACATTCACTTTACAGAACACATCTACTATTTAGACAGGTCACAGCTTCTCCTGATAATCCATGTATCAGGAAACTGTGCAAATCCAGGCTGCAGCACAATTCCAGTCACCTTACCTAGGGGACGTGGGCAGTGACTTGCCCTCTGACCGCTGGGTTTCTAAAAGCTGCTGGAGTTGGTTCTGTAACGTCACACGTTCTACTGTCTGCCTGCAAGAAAATGTAAGATTGTTTACCTTGAATTGTAAAACTGTCAGCATTAGTATGCCACAGGATAACTGACACTACCTGTTCACCTTTGTATTCAGAAAGGAAGTCCTCTTCACCTATACTTTACATAGTGAATAAAAAGAGAAATCATAAATAATAGCATAAACAGGGAACTTGTACTTGTTTCTTCATCCCTGTGGACATTTTGTGGTCACTGTACATGACCAACTGAGAGATGCTTACATGTCAGATATTATTTATTGTACTTCATATAAGGACAAGTGTGGGATCATACACAGCAGTTCAGTGGAACTGAGTGACTCATAGAAAATAATCATCCAGAAAGAAAGATACGGCAGAGTAAGCTTAGGGCCACTTGGATCTTACTTGTTTGTGTAAAGGGAAAGGAAAGGGACAGACCAAGAAGTCACTTCCTACATTTGCTGGAAGGTTTTTATTTAGCTGAATGATAGCTCAGACAACTGCTCTCTTCTCTTCTGTCTGCAACTGAACTCAGAGCAGAGCTTTCTCCCACTGGGAAGGGTTAGTCCAATCTCTTCAGCTGAGGGATGGAGCTAGGTATGACCTCTGTGTATTCAAGAAAAACCACATCTGATTGCTGCCCAGCTTTAACAAAGGTCCTACTTGTGCTCTGAACCCAAAATGAAGGAAAACGAATGAAGGAAATTCTACAAAAATGAAGGAATAGATCAATTTTTCACAAAAAGTTCTTCTCCCTCTTCCTGCTCCCACCCAATTTAGGCCTTCCATTCTAACATCAAAACATCTATTTAGCTTGTCAACCACTACAGATAACATCCAGTCTTGTTTAATGACCTGTAAGTTCCAGTGCCTCTAAATACTGCACAGACAGAATTATTGTGGAACTACTAGAAAACAAGAGAATTATAGCTTTTTGTTACCATACATACCCTATCTGTCACCTGGAACAGAACTGATACATTTGGTTTCATTCCCTAGTCCTGATCAAATGACCATGTGAAAATAACTTTTAATCTGCTTCTCCCAGGCTCTGCTTCTGTTGCTGTAGAAGTAATATGTTTTTAGTACTTCTATTCTTATTGGATCTGCAGAACTAATACAGTTCTCCGCCAGAGAGCTGGACTCGTTCCTAGCTCGCATGCCATCAGCAGAAGAGTTAGTTGAGTTCCAAATGCAGTCTTTATAACTGGCAATGTCAAAGCCAGAAAGAATCCAGATGACTTTTTAGACTAGGGGTTGTACTTGCAGGGCTGGCAGAAAAAAAAAAAAAATGTTTTACTTGTAATGGATCCCAGTGGATCTGAAAAGTGCCACAGAAATAAAGGTGGGATCTTGACATACTGCATTGCCATCACATTTTAGAACACAATCATGCTCCATGTAGATCCTTTCTTCCTTTAATTTTCCATTTTCCTTCCTCTTGCCTACACACTTCCTCAGACTATTTTAAAATGACTCCTACTATCTGTCAACATTGGTTTATATTGCAACTCTCCAGATACTCTCTTTTAAGAGCCAGGGAAATTTTCATTTGAGATTAGATTGTGATGCAATTTATCTGTTTTATTTGCATTTTATGCTTCCTTCATATTCTATTTCTAAATAACTAAATAATGTAGCTAACAGTTTCTTATGCTTTTAGCTTTAATGGAAATTTGGAAATCTCTGAGTTAATGTTCTCATTTCACTTAAACACTTTATTGTGTTAAAAGAATTAAAGATTCCCCCATTTCCACAGTTTAACTAGTTAGTAAATAGCTCTCAGAAACCCACACGTCTTGCCAGCACTACCCCTAAAGGTATATAACATAAACACATGTATCTCAGATAACACTGGAAACAAGGGATTATAACTTTTTGGAATAGCAATATTGGTAAATATTAAAACCAGACTGATTTAGCACACAAGATCACTCTAGCTTCACAGGTAAGTAGGTCTATTTACTTTATGATATTTAATGCTCAAATTCTGAGGGTCTTAGCTTGGATAATGTTCCCTGAAAGTAATATGTAAGAACCCTTCTGTGTCTACTTAGACAACTGTGGACCCCAGCTACCTGCTACCAGGTGGCTCAGTAACCGAACAGGGGACAACAAAGTGAGGCACTGGGCTCTCCTGAAGTATCTTTCATAGTATGCTGCCTTGCTTCTCTGTTTTGTTTCAAATAAAACAAAAATGGTCACTCTACAAAGCAGAAAATAAAACAGCTTAAATAAGCAAAAAAGAGATGAACATTGTCAAGTTTATACTGGGTTTCTTACTATATGTCTATATAACATTTACTATAACAAAAAAAAAATACAAAAAGACCCAAACCAGCAACTTGCACACACCTTACCATACCTCTACAATAATTTTTTACTCAGCTATTTTTACAGTTATTCCTATGAAGTTTCAGGAAAATCGTGGATTTTATTTACAGAACACAGAAAAACAGTGGCAACAGAGGTTATTCAACAATCACCTTCTCATCTTTACCTTTTGACTCATAGTTTGCTTTGATCTTTGCCTTGTCAGAGATTTTAGCTTGATAGTGTATCAAAAAAATCAACAAGTATCTCATTCATTAATTGCTTTGTGCATTCAGGTCCATAAATGTAGGACAGTGCAACTATTTGGGAATGAAGCTAGAACTGTCTGCCATCAAGCAGCATGGTAGAAGTCATCTAGGGAAGCATTAATTTTATGTCATTTGTTCTGATTTGGTCTCTTCAGGCCAGGAAAGCCCAAACAATACAAGTCATTACTGCTAATGTCACCAGTGCTACAAACCATGTATTTGTGCAGGTAGGAATTTTTGACTCTGACAACTTTTAGACAGATGAAATCAATGAGGGAATAACTAAGATTGTAAGACCTATGGAGATCTCAGGAAGTAAAATGAAAGCAAAATTTCTTATAGACTCTGTGAGAAACTTTTGTGACTGTCCTAGGCATTTTGTTTAGTTCAGAAAGTCCTACTGGATTGACCAAACTTATATAATTAGCAAGAGATGCAAACCAAAGCTTTTATTTTAAAGGCAGTAACAGCAGCTTTTGTAGGCCACTTTCCTTTTTACCTTCGGAAAGAATGACTTGGTTCCTTCCCTCTTTTGGGGAAAGGTGTCAGTTAATCCTGAAAAGATTCAATATAACATTTGTAGTTATCACTTATTTCATTCTTTCAAAGGTAAAGGCTTTTCTTTCTGAATGGATACTTCGATCCCCTGTATTTGTCATCTGAGCTGCTTTGGATCAAAGAGCTGAAAGATGTGAAGACTTTTATTGTTTTGGTTTTGTGCCTTCTTTTCAGGAATTGTTCCAAAGAGTGTGATGGCTTGGAATAACTTCTCTCTAGAGCTGCTCTGTGTTGCCTTGGTGTCTGGAAGAGCTTATAAAAAGAGAATGAAAGATGGTACTTTATTCTTTGGCTTAGGACCTTTGAAGATAGGTCTTGCTAGGTGCTGGTCTAAGACACTTGCTGCACTGCTGTTCTTCTTGCACAGTTATCAATCATTCCAGTCTTCCTGTTGTTGGGGACATGTAGTGTTATCAGAGAGAAGCTCTTATCCCTGACAAATAAGGCATCCAGAATAAAAGAAGACTGCATGATGAGCTCATGTTTACAGCAGCTGAAGGAAGGCTGGGAAGCACATAAAGGCCTTCTGTGTTGATACTGACCTTCCAGTAATCCATCATGATACAATCACAACTCCTCTGTCTCTAGAACAATGTCCATTACATCAGCACAAGCAGGTGGAGAAAATACAGGAAAGTCAGCTCAACTGCCTAAGTTGGAGCTATTCCTGTGTAACAGCAGTTTGAAGTGACTTAGACTGTAAACCGAACTGCCATCTGATGCTTTCAGGATCTTCAGAGGTGCTGTAGCCAATGAATTCTCCTGCTATGCTAGAGGTAAGGACCCTGAAGAAGCTGCCCCAGGCATGTACTTTGTAATATCCTTGGATTTTTATGCAGGATGGGGCTGCAAAGGAGGGAAAGAATCTTCTTCTATCATCTCCTCTGGCTTCTGAGCATGGGCCTCTGAACATGGTCCATTGCTTCTATTAGAGCCACTCATGGCCTAAGGCTTGCAGCCCACACAGCCATGCAGAAGCTGTTCTTTCCAGCAGAAAATAGAATATTTCACTGCCTCAGTAAACTGCAACAGGGTTGCAGAAGAGAATCACATCTCTTTGAAGAAAATGAAGAAAAGACTGCTGCTGGACTTACTGGAGCTAAATCTGAAGTCTGAAAAAATAGGCTGCTGAAGGGAAGCTGATTTAACTCCAGCTGAGACAAGCAAAGGAACCCATCAGGAGCCAGACAAGAGTAATTTAAATGACTTCCTCTGCATGCAGGCTGTGAGATGACAGGGGGGAGACTTGGAAAGTGCTAGTGCTTTTGTCAGGAAAGCCGAAACTAGATTATTTCTATGGGGTTAAACAGCGTGGTGACTGACATAAAAACCCTTTCTTTTCCGTATGAGAGGTAACACTTATTTCAAGCACCAGGTGAGCGCTAAAGAGAACTGAAACATGGAGAATATGTGTTTGCCATTTCTACTTACTGGTGTGTGTGTGGTTTTTTTTCTGCTGAGTTATGGGGAAAATAAATTTCACTATGCATTGAGATGGGTCAGGTGCTGATGCAGGCTACTCAGGAAATACCTTATATTCTGGTTTTTTTTCCATTATATTAGCTGATTTGTGTATTTTAGTATTTCTTAGCAAATGAACCAAGTACAAAACACCTGGTACTTCGAAATGTCCAGTGAACAGTGTCAGACTGTAAAATCAGGAAAATTGTGAAAATTATAATAATCCTTAGTTCACTGTTTCTATTTACAGGAATATAAATGTAAAAGAAGAGTGAGGATATCACAAAGAGAAAATGGCCTTATAGTACAAAACTTAGAAGTACAAACATAAAAATAAGCATACTTAAAATGCAGGAAGGTGTTCTGTAATAACAGAAAGAAGTGCTACTATAGACTCCTTTTGCTGTAAAAAAAGTACAAAATAGATACCTGATTATACAAAAAGGGTGAATTAACAGTACAGATAATTTTTACCCTAATTTTCAAGACATTTGCTCTGAAACTAGAAGTTGTATCATTGTAATGTGTTGGCCCCAGCTGACAGCCACGCATCCACACAGCCAGTCTCTTATTCTCTCTATCCCTCAGTGAGATGAGGGCAGAAAATAGGAAGAATAGAGACAAAAAAAAAATTCATTGGTCAGGATAAAAACAGAGAGATCACTTACCAATTATCGTCATGGGCAAGAGACTCAATTTGGGAAATTTAACTTAATTCATTGCCAATTAGCATAAATATTTCATTATTGATTCAGGTATTGGGAAACAAAAAAGACAGACATTTAAAACACCTATCCTCCCATTTCCCAGGCTCAACTTCACTCCCAGGTTCATCTGCACTCCCAGCCCCTCTTCTCCCCCGTTCTCAGGCTTCACTCCAGACTCCTCTCTTCCCCTCTTGTCCTTGCTGCAGGTTACACCCAGGCTTTCCAGTGAGGCAACAAGCAGCACAGGTTGGAGTTCATGTGCAGCAGTTTCTCTCTGCTGCTTCTTTCTCCTCATTTTTTCCTGTTCTCCTGCTTTCCTGTACAGGATGCAGCCCGGTCAGCGAAGCACTGGCTCTGGTGTGGGCTTATCCATGGGCTGCAGTCCTTCCAAGGAGTGGACCTGTTGTAGCATGGTATTTCATGGGCCATAGTCCCTTTGAGGGTGTGCCTGCTCCACCACGGTGCACCTCCTGCTCCTCTGACCTTGCTGTTCCCTCTCTTTGTCACTCCTCTGTTCCCTCCCCCTCTCTGGCATTTTCTGCCCTTTCTCAAATGTGTTTTCAAAGAGGTGCCACCAACTTGGTTGATGGGCTTAGCTACTTCCTGCAGTGGGTCTGTTGCAGAGCTGGTTGTGTCCAGCAAAGGGCAGCTCCTCACCTGTTCTCACAGAGGCCACCCCTTTAGCTCCCCTGTTAACAGAGTCTTGCAATTTATACCCAGTGCAATCATCCACATGCTGCTTGCATAAAATGATATGGTCTCCTCTAAACATGGAATTGTCAGAAGCCATTTTCATGTTGGAACAACATTGAGTCAGTGCTGACAGTTTCTAAGAGTCTTACGAGCCTACTGACATGCTAAGTCACAGTAACTGCACCTACAGGCAATTGCATAA
The DNA here is from genome assembly GCA_009806455.1 of Tetrax tetrax. Taxonomy (NCBI): domain Eukaryota; kingdom Metazoa; phylum Chordata; class Aves; order Otidiformes; family Otididae; genus Tetrax; species Tetrax tetrax. The sequence goes on from WHYT01017288.1 coordinate 625,888, forward strand.
ATTCATGTTTCAAAATATCAGCCTCTTTACAGAACGCTTATTAAAAACCTTGTAAAACATTAAAAAACGTTAAAATTAAGTCCTATGAAGAAAAAACAGAACATAAGACATTTCCTGAGTAGCCACTGTGGGTTTTGGTGACCTTCGAAATCCAAAAAAAACCCCTCCAACTACTATTTCCATTATTGCTCCCAAGATCAACACCCAGTGCTGTAACTGGGAAGAGCCACTCACTGTATATAAAACCCTGCTATGCGAACAGAAATTACCATCAGCAATGATGTGATCCCAAGATACGCAAAGGGAAAAGGGACCGGATTGCTCCATATATACCTTTTCCCCCTCCCACTCCCTTCATCTATGTTAAAAGCAAACTGACACAAAGGGAACAGCTGAAAAGCTGAGCTGCGAAAGATGAGTTGGCAAATGCTTGAGAGCAGGAAAGAGTGGAGAAATAAGGCAGAAATATGACTTGAAAGTATCACATATAAGAAGCAGGAAACAGATGCTACTACTAAATTGAAGACAAAGTAGGGTATTGTTTTAAGAATGATCCCTCTGCTAACAATGGAACACTTACTCCTTTAGCTGCTTAGTTAGCTTCACAACCTGAGAGGCCAAGGACATACATGTCTCCACAACTACTAAGTAGCGGGAACACATGGTGTGCCCGTGTCGTTCGGCACTTTGCGAGGGTTTCTCTCCCATGTGGTTTTGCATAGTGACATTTGCTCCATATTCAACCAATGTCTGTAAAAACACAAAAGGAAACATTGACACTTGTAAATGTAAGTTTCTGCTGTGATGTCTGGTCAACCACAAGGACTGGACGCAGAGCAATCCTGAATAAAATGCCTGAAAACGTTGCTCTGAGCCAATAATTTTTAAAAATCAATCACTGACAAGTGTAGCTTGAACTCAAAACAGACACCCCTAAAACCTATAACTCAGGTGCAAGGATAACACAGAAGAGTGAGCTGTGGTTCAGAAGAACTACAAAAAGATTATATTCTTCTCTCCTCTTCCCTTGCAGCTCTACTCAATTAATTTGTTTTCTGTTCATTTGTTTGCATGGCATAGCATGACTTGTAGCATTCATACAGTGAGTGGGACCACCAAATGAAAACAGAGGACTTATGTTTAGGCATCTATTAATACTCTCCTGAGCCACAGCAATAAACTTTTCAGACGCACCTGTCTATGCATTACTGAACATAGTGCTAACTTTGCACATGGTAGACCTAGAAAAGAAGACACAGGCAAGTGCAGCTCAAAGGACATTGGTACTAGATAACAAGATAACTCAAGAATTCTAAGAAATTTATTAAGATTCATTCGAACAGGGAAAGCAGGGCTATTCTCTTTTTGGTTTAGTTTTATCCATGAAAACAGCCTGCAGATGTCACCACTCTGTTCAAAATAATCTATTCTCATTTCTCTTTCAGATGTGTTGTACATCTTGATTAGGCACTGTTGAGTTAGCAACCCTAAGCACACTCCCTACCACAATGGTGCTCCCCACTAGTAAATCATAAGCATTTCTCCTATCCACTTTTTTTCCAACTGATCATAGCAATTGTCTACAATACAATAATAAAACCACTAGATTTAGCATGATTTGCTTATTTTATTTTCATAAGTTTGTACGGGTCCATTCCTGACATTTTTAAAAGAAAGACATGTCCTATCAATGAGAAAATGCAGAGATGGTCATGTCCTCCAAATCTATTTGACTGTTTTATTTTAAAGTCTATTCATTCAGCTCAGCTGTCACCTGTTTTTCTTTTTTTATTGTATGAGACTCTCAAACTGGCTTTTATGAAGTTACGTCTTCTCTCTGTCCAGATATATAAATAGACTGCTGTAATAATTATAAGCAGCTACGCATCTGTGGATTCAACATAACAGTGTGCACAGATACATTCAGCTCTCTGAAAAGGTTAGATAATGAGAATTGACTAGCTGTATTTATTTTAGGGTTGAACTAATAGATATCTTCTGTATTTGCAGTGGCCTAAGAGGTTCTGTGGATCAGTTAATCTGCGGTAATAGGATTAACATGTTTAATTATATAAATCTGAGTACTTAGACTCTGAGAATTACTACTCATTCTTAGACACGTTTCTCCCCCTACTTGAAACGATCACTTTGATTTCTATTTCTTGCCTTTCTGCCATGTGGTTATTTACTTTTTTATCTATTATTTTCCAATGACTAATCTGTTTCTCAAATGCCTTTCTGCAATCTCCTGGAATAATTTGCTTATTATTTTTTCTCCAAACACCTTTCACTCAAAGTGCCAGCAACAGCAAACACCGAAATGTACTCCTGTGACTAGTGGTTCTAGAAACTTTGATGGACACAGGGCATATCTGCAATTCAACACAAAGTTGAGATGCTTCACCTAGCCATCCAGTTCAACCGTACAGCTTTTTTGGTATGACTGCATTGAACACTTGGTACTGTTCAGAGGTATCCAAATTGGTTTATTCAGATCTGGCTCCGAAAAGTAGTGTAGCTTTTTAAGCCTTCTCAGAAAGACAATTTTTTTTTTTTTCAGCAGCTCCATACAACAGAACTATATTGCTTTCAGTATCCCAGCTGATTTATTAAGAATTAGTTAGAAACCACCACCACGCTACATTGTTTAGCATAGGTACATTCAAAGATTACAAATCTGGAAGGGATGGTTTACTCGAGGTGGAAATCCTTCAACACAGAAGAAAATTATCTGTTAGACTTCCCCTAAACTGTAGAGTTACAGCTATTCACTGGAAAAAGAAACAGAAGGAAAATACCAGAACAGTAAGAAGAATACATGTATCTACACTGGCTGCCCTTTTGTGACATAAACACATACACGCTAGCTACTCACATATAAACAATCTAATCATGCTTTCCTTGCAATACAACTGTTACTTTAGGCTAACAATAGCATAATTGAGAATAGAATTAAAAAAACCAGAGCTTTTTGGTATTTCAAGCTGAGTCCTACTGGTTTAAAGTTCTTCCTCCTAGTATGTTTTAATGTATCAATAATTATTCCCACTTGTAAGATCTCCTATAATCATTTTAATGGTTGTTGTCATTCAAGTTTGATGTAAAGAGGTTTCTGATAGAGCGATCACTCTACCTGTATGCATCCTAGATAGCCATGTTGAGCAGCTATGTGAACAGCAGTATTTCCATCCTGGTCAACTTCATCCAGTGAAATCCCTTGTTCTTGCATAAACTGAAGAAGCCACAGAAGGATTTTCTCCTAGGGGGAGAGGGAAAGAGATGTCATAAAAAATAAGAAATAATGAAGAGCTAAATTTAGTAGAGGAATAGTCTAATACTATCATCTGTTACTAATACTGTCCAATAATTCCTTGTTTTCAGTCTCTCTTAACTTTGTAGGACTTAGTGTATCATGGGTCTGCCTCTGTTTTGTTTTTTGTTTTTTTCCTCCAAGGAAATAAGCCAAAATACTTTCTTTGTTTTATAAAAATAAAAAATATAAAAATATAAGTACTGTAACACATTCTGAGAAATTGTACATTAAAAAGCATGCATGCCTGTATGCTGGAGAGGCGGAGACCTGAGGCAGAAGAAGCCTGTGTGTCAAACTGAAAATCACCTTGTGAAATTTGGTGAAACTCCACAAGCCTCTTTGGAAAATTAAAACAGGAGTATGTGTAGATCACAGAGCTGAGCAGCTAGATTCTTCAAATATATCATCATGCCCCAGCTGCGGGCTGTTGTGCAAGCGGAGGAACAACACAACTAAAACCGGGAAATCCTTCTTTCTTGAGCTCACAGTACATTAATTAATGGACCATTTGTATGTGCCTGCATGTTGGGAAGGATGGGGACACTTGGCCTGCAAAACTTGCTAGTGAAAGTCTGGAAGCCAAAACTGAGGTGCCAACTTCATTCTTTTTAATATCGCTTCTTCGTTTTGTGTATGCAGTTGTAATATACATTTATATGGGTGTTCTCTTCTAACAAGGGAGAGTTTACATATGTGCACTAAGCTTATTCTCTTTCTTATTTTCCCCAGCTGGTTTATTTGGAAAAATCTTCTTCTCTGTAGGAACCTTCCATGCCTCTCCAGATTAAATTTCATTGTGCCCTACTGAAGGTGATACATACTGAAAATCTAGAATAAATCTACAGATCATATAAAAAAGTGAGGTCCTTTAAAGGATAGCTGACTACAGCTGTACTCCCAGTTTTTGCATCTGAATAGCTGAAAAGAATAAATTACTTTATTTATTTAAACATGTATTTTATAAAAATAAAAAGTTTATTAAAAACTTTTTTATTTAAACATGTATTTTTGTTATCTTCAGTTGATATCTGTCATGTGTTATACTGGCTAAGAGCTCTAGTTCAAAGGGGCTTTGTAGATGCTAGTGTTGGTGAGGCAAACACCAGTGCACAGACTTAACCTGCAGCGCTTCAGTAGCTTCAGTGATACATAAGCACAAAATCGACCACAGTTAGATATGTGGGTCTGTAAGAGTGAAGTATACCTAAATAAAACAGTACTGAAAGCATGTCTAGGACTCTGAGCTGTAATCAGGTGGGAAAGTAAAAGAATAAAAATGAAGAAAGGAACTTCTAACTACAGGTCTTGGGTATAAAGCTTTTTGTTTGTTTGGTTGTTTTTTTTAATATAAAAGTACCACAGAAATTTTAATATCAAGGAAGAGGAGACAGATCTTCAGACTCTTTTAGGACTCCTTCAAACGATTCCGCCCATTCAAGTACCTGGATGTCTGCTTACTACTTCAGAGGGCTAGTCTGTCTGGAACTTATCTTCTTCATATTTCCACTCTAACAGCAGTTTTGTTTTTATTACAGGGTGAAGGGATAGGTATTTTTACTTCTCCTTGGCTGAATGCCCAATACAGCTGACAGCCAGCATGTAGAGATGACTTCAGATCACATATCCCTTTTAAAATACTTTTGAGCAATTTCTTGAGATGCCTGTGGTGTTGGCCGGCAGTGAAGAAGGATTACACTTCTCCTATGAACTACCCTTATGTTTTAAAAATTAAAATAAAAATATTTCAGCAAAACTCCTCTGCAGAATTGGAAGACAGCTATAGCTTTGAAATTATATATTTCTTTGGAACATAACAGGGACCAGAATGTTAAGCATGTTCTGTAATTTTATGATCACAAACAGCATGGAGGAAATTATGGCTTTCTAGTCATTTATCTTATCAACACAGAAATCAAGTGCATGGATGACTAACTGCAATCATCTGTACTTAGAACTGACGGTCTGTGCAAAAACTGATCACAGCCACAAAGTCAGAGGCCTACTCAAACAGTTTGTGTTTTTCTCAAATGACTATGTTTTTAAACAAACATATCTTCTTGACCAAAAAAAAAGAAAACTATTTTCTGCACTTACACCTAGGATAAATGAAAACATCATATATCAAAAGATAGAATACATTGCTTTAGTAACATTCACATTGTGTATTTGCAAGAAAGGTGTTCTTAGGAATATGTTCATAGTCATCAGCTCAAAAATGAAGGATAATAAAAAATGCATGAAATTAAGATAACGGAAAATAATTACATATTTGTATGAAACAGGAACTGATAACTACTGATGAATTATTCAGTATATCTGATAATATTAAGACCTACAATGGTCTTATGTTGTAGCAGTGGTTAACATCCCTCTGGCATATTCTAGACCTACAATAATTCAAACCTCCCTAAAAAAAGATTCTGGGAAAATGTCACAATATGTAATTTCTGTTTTGGGACAGGCTGCAGACTTTGGCTCTGTCAGTTGGCTTTTGGAGCAGAAAGAACAACTAACAAAGACCATTTAACTCATTAAATGGACTAAAAATGGAAGGATCAGCATGGTGAAGAGTACTGACTCTAAAGCTAATCCTAGCCCCATCACTCAATATTTATTAAATAAGTTGCCTTTCCCAGTGTCCCTTCACAGCAGAGGACCAGGAGTGTGTGAAAACAATACATTATCCTTGCAGAAATGACATTAGACCGGAAGGCAAACACCCTGAGGTGCAAAAAAGGTGTGTTGTTAGGCATTTGTGTATCTGAATGTCACATAAGCCTTCCCACTGCGCACTCCAGCACTACATCACTGTTGAGTCGTGTACAGAAGCACAGAACTGCTTCTAGGTCCTCAGTTACACTGTAGCTCTGATTCCCCAAATTTCCCCTAGACTCTCTGGTACTCAGAGGCTACAAACCCTTGGCGTTCCCCACCTTCCGCCTCCTACCTGTGCAGTCCATGCTACCACAGCATCTGTGTTGCAAAGAAATTTGAGGTCTGTGAAGCTCCTAGTCAGGACCTACTACATGCAACTATGACTGCCGTATCATCTCCTTCCTGTCACATGGTGACTGTGCCAGACACAGCTGGTGCACAATCTGCCAAGTACCCATGACTTTGCCTGGCATGGAGGGGCCTACCAACAACCATGCTTGATCCTTGCATAATCTCATGCTTAAAGAAGCCCTTGCTAGGAGGTATGCTGACCAGACTACAGCTTGACTTTAAGCTCTTCTCCTCCTCCATCAGATGAACTTATGTGGTCCTTCTCTCATAATATTGTTGACATGTCTTTGGAGTCAGGTCATGACTGTAGTTTGATGACCTTTAGCATAGAAGCTTTGCTACAAACTCCCTTTTGCTGCCCATTCTATTTGTTGAAGAAAAATACGGTGCTCATGCCTGGGGAAACAGTGGATGGACTGACTCGTCTAGAAAATGATTCAATAACAGGTCTTCCTTGTAAAAATATTACTCTTGTAATTCTGCCAAGACCAGTGTTTACATGGATTATCTCTTGTGTAAGTAATGGTAAAATAAATTAAAGCTTCGTGGATAGTGCCAACTACGCATTTGAATTTCTCAAAGTTTTTTCTTCTTAACAGAGTTGGGTAAGATACCTTGGCATTCCTTCAGTCTCAACATTCCCTCATGTTTGCAAGATATTTATGGGTTATTAAAAAAAAGATAATTGACATTACATGTGAACTTTCTTTGGCATTCAGCTAACTAAGAAAATTTGGCAGCAATTTATATATCACCTTTTAAAATTTCACGGGTGGCTGATTGTAGCTGGTGTCGCTTAACTGGTAGAGCTTCCGTCCCGCTCTGAAAAGAATTTACATAAAGTGTGCCAGATCTGTTCCTGGCAGTAGACAGCACAGCTCACTGAAAAAACCCAAAGCTTCATTGGATTTAGTTTGTATAAATATCTTTAGAAAGAAGGACAAAATTAGACTAATCTACTGAAGATACGAATGTAAGTTCACGTGAAATTTTCTCTTCCAAACTTTTTATTCCCAGTAGCAAATATACCTTTCTGAAATCCAGCTCTGATCTGGCTCCCTGCCTCCCTGTATTTAGTGCTAGGTTTACAGGCCAAACTAGCTATGGAAAGCAGGACACAATCAATCAGCATATCCAGCATGGTTCTAATTTGCACCAGTAACATCTGCATAGCAAGTGAGTGGAGAAAAGGCAACAGAAGTCTTCACATAGCATCAAAACAAGGGTGTCTGTGTGCATATAGAAACATCAGGAGAAAGGGTAGACTTCCAACTGCATCGCCTTCCAAGCCTGCTCCCTCTCTTTCCCTACCCCTCTAGTAAATTCATGCTTGGACAGGACCAGTTAAAGCAGAAACATGCCACAATAATTGTATGGCATTGAATGAGAAACCACACTTGTACAGGAAAGATAATTTTCTTAGTGTTTACATTTTGCTTGTTCTCTCTTAACAAGTAAGAAAAAAAAAGCATGAGGACAAAGATAGAGAGTTTTCTGCATTTATCGTTAATGTCTGTTGAAGAAACTGCATGATAAAGTAGTCCATCTGCCAAAGAGATTAGAGAAGAATAACTGATCACTATTCCTTGTGTAGTGGATCCTGGAGAAGGTCTTTTGAAGAGAGGTTATTGCGAGGTCTACTTAGGAAAAACAGACTTTGTGGGAAGAAAATGTGGTGCGATTAAGTGGTATATGTTTCCCCAGACACTAGCAAAGCACCGAAATGCTGTACTTCTGTGGTTTCTCATCATGAGATTTATAGATAAGTTAGGTGTGGAACAAGATTGGTTTAAAATGTATTTTTATATGTAATGCTAAATAAAAATGGCTAGAGCTAGACAGATGATGTTCAAGTTTCACCACACTTCATTTCACTGCCAAAATACTGAATTCCTAAATTGTCACAATTTGCCAAAATATTTCGAGATTAATCTCTCCTGGAAAGAGAATGTGGACTATTCCAAAATGTTTGATAGTTTTCTGATGTGTCCTAGGAGTCCTCTGAGGATCATGACAGCTAATCTCCCTAGATGTTCTTAGGATTAACAGCTTGGTCTAATACACCAGCTAGTCATGTTCTATCCTTTAATTAAAGCTTAAAAAAAAAAAAGACTTCAGAGGCAAAATACTGAAAAAATACACAGATTAAGTGGGAAAAGATTTTCCTATATTTGAACTAATTTGAACTAATTAACACCTGTAATTAAAACCCAGAAAATATTAAAGATGCTTTAAATTGAAATTCTTTTATGAGCATCTAAATAATCTATTTGAAAAAGCAAATAAAAGTCATACCTGGCCATAGCAACCTGCATAATGAATAAGGCTTGGGTGGTCTTTCGAGCAACTTAATTCTGCAATAGCTTCTGTTTCACTCACCATCCACCGAACGCACTCCAGCTGACCATTCTGAAAAAAAAAAAAAAAAAAAAAATTAAATTCCAGTTCAAAACACATCTACAAACAGTATTATTAAAATGTTAGGAAATTCCAGTTTGTTTGAAAATGTGTTCTTTTATCTACTTTCATGTAATGCACTTATTTATCTTGTCCTAGATCAATTATAGTTTGGCTATTGATAATAGCAAATGTGAAAGTGGCAGTCAAACAGCAGTACATACACAATCTGGCCCCTACTCTCAGACTGTTCAGAGCAAAACGATAGTTCTTTTTCCATCACTTGTACATCAAGGCTCAATGACTAAATGAGATGATTTGCTGGAGCAGAGTGAACAGCTTCTCTAGAAACTCAAGTCTTCTCTGATCACTAATTAAATGCATGCTTTCTAAGTTATTCCTATGTATACAGTACCTGAACACCTAATCCTCATGGGTTAGGACCCATCTGTAATAGACACCACTCAAACAAAGAGGTGGTTCTTCCCCTGAACACCTTTTAAAGCCTTGTCTCAACATTTCCAGGCTGCTACGCACACTCCCAGCAGTTTGCAAGTTACTGTGAAGGGGGGTGTAGATGCTGTGGAAACAGATGAACATTTTCTTCAAAGCATGCTTGTAGCCCAGTGTAAAGGCAAAAGTTTTTAGAAGCTTCTCTTGCTGCAGCCCCTTTTCAGTGATGGTACCTTGGTAAATGCAGTTTAGCACAACCTACATTCCAGCTTGCTCTTACTTCATTTTTCAACTCTCATGTTCATAAAGGCTATTATATTCTTTATAGCTTAAACAAGTATCTCAGTTGCTCAGTCAAAACCTCACAGAGGTCAACATACATAACATAAAAAGCTGTTTGTGTGCATAAAATGGAAAAAGCTATCATGAATAGGAAAGAAATATCCATTTCAAGTTTCAGTTTTATTTTTATAAAAACAAGGAGAAGAATGTAATAAATATTAATTCATTTTAAATTATATGGGAGAGAGAAAAAAATGAATAAAATTTGATATTTTTCTTATTCCTTCCATATGTAATGTATGTGTATAAACACAAAAATGCACACCATTCTACTTTACTTACTTTCCTCTATTTCTCTCGATTTCAGTAATGAAGTAAAACAATGAAACTACTTGTATTCTTTTTATTACACTAGAAAAATCCTCATCATCATATCTGAGTTCAAATATTAGTAAGCATGACTAACTAATAGTTTAACATTTTGTTTTCCTTTGTATCACAACTGGATAAAATATTTTTGTATTTTTAAAATTAAGGTAAAGAATTAATAAAATCAAGTACATGCTAAATAAAATAATTTTGCTATGTGGAAAGGATTTATCCACAATTAGTCAAAATAAGCTATCAACATGATAGTGTGACTGGCCATAATGTTCCACTCCATTTTCATTCTGTAGGGTATAGCAAAAGGTCAGAGAGAGGTCTTGAATCAAAAGAATTAGTTTTAATTCATTAAGTCTTCACAGGGAAATGTTATGCATCATTACTAAATTATTGAAATTCTCTTCTGTGGAAATTTATGTTCCTGCACAGAAGTTTTCTTCTGTTCTGACAGCCATCCTGCTTGTGGAACACAGGTGCACATCCCACATGGTATAACATTATGGGAGTCACAATGGTATAAAGTAAGAGCAAGAAGAGTAAAGTCCATTCTATCAGCGTGCAAAACCACTTCAGGAGTAAGGATCAAAAGCTACAAAATTTATTTACACCAGATTACTTTAAGGCTCTCACAAAACTTTGCAATAATCCAGGACAAGTCCATCCATGCAGGTCATCATGAGGAACACTTGGGCCTGAGCACCCCCACTTAGATGAAGAACTCCATTACAGTTACACACTTTTCTATGAATGTCAAAGCATGCTCAAGTATTATAGAAACTAAAGGAACCTATTATTAAAAAAGCCAATCTTTCTGGAAAAAAAGACAAAAGGTTTTATTGGCTTATAATTTCAAACTAAAATTATAAGAGTTTAAATTGGCAGACTGTAACTATTCAGTCTGGACACAGGCCAAAGTATTGAAGCTACATAACTTACGTTTATAATACCATTTAATTACTACAACTAGATATGAATTTAATTTTATATTCATATGGCTTGTTCCAGAAAAATTTAAAAGCCTCAACCCTGAAACCTGCACCAGGGTCCTAGGTCATTGAAACAACGTCTCAAACCTGTATGCTGGAATCTACCAATCCTCTGTCAGTTTCTAAAGTTTTACCAAGAAGCAAATAACAACAAAACCCCAGAAAAAAACCCAGAAACTCTTGTATTGTATTTCACCCTTTTCCTTGTTTTTTCTTAAAGTACTTAGTGGCTAAAGGGAATGGCATTCAACCATGCAATCTCACTTACTAAAGAATCGGAATCAGTAGAGTTAAATTATCAGCCTTCCTGTACATCGGTATGTTTTATTTTAGTGCAGCAACACCAATAATTTTCACATTTTCACACATAATAGGTTTCCCTGTAAGCTTTGACATTAATTTTAGCAGTTTGTGGCAGGGTGTTCTGTGACATGTACATTCTGACTTCAACATGATTGTTCTAGACAATCAAAAAGTTTCACTTCCAGATTTGGATCAGAGGTTTTTTATGCTTTGTAAACATCCTCTCACACTTGTCTTACGAGATTATTTATACCTCTATTTGTAAAAAAACTAAGAAACTGTTATGCTCTGTAAAGAAACAACTGAATATGAGTTAAATGAAAGTTCCTTAATATACGTATTTTTAAAAGTCAGTTAACTGATTTAAAAATTAATGTACACTCATTGACAACAATATATAAAATGTCAGTGTTACACAACTGATACTATGTTCTGCACAGTAATCCAGTCAACAGTTCTTTTTGCTCTTGCTTAACAAGACATTTGAAAAATATCATCCTGCTGGATATATTAATTACTGCCATCAGAGAACAAAACAAAATCACCTTTACATCACATTGCTGTAGAATCATAGAATGGTTAGGATTGGAAGGGACTTTCAAAGGTCACCTAGTCCAAGCCCCTGCAAGGAGCAGGGACATCTCCAACTAGATCAGGTTGCTCAGAGCCCCGTCCAACCTGGCTTAAATGTTTCCAGGGATGGGGCATCTACCACCTCTCCAGGCAACCTGTTCCAGTGCTTCACCACCCTCATTGTACAATTTTCTTCCTTAGAGACTAAGTTACCTTTATTGCTAATCCAGCTGGAGTTAGCTGCTCAATGTTTCGTTCATTCAAACAGTCTTCACCCATCAAAGAAGTAAGATGCTGCAGGCATTCTGCATGTCCCTTTGATGCTGCTACATGCAACAGATTGTTGTCACACTCATCATGGATCTTATCCAGATTATCTGCTGCCAAATGTGGCTGTTAAAAAAGTATTAAGTTTGTTACAACTAAGGATAAAAAGATACACAGAATCTTAAGCCTCACAGCCCGACACAAGCCAAATACAAAGGTGTTTCCCCACAGGCGTGTTCTTTTATAGCTCAAAACCAGGAGCTTTTCACTTCACTGTATAGAACCTGGCTACTATTAGCAAAAGGATGCTCACTGGCTTTATTTACTGTGTAGTGAATTTCTCCTTCTCATGTAATTGTCATACAACAGTGCAAGATCTTGAGTAGCTTTACGTCTTTGTACTAGTTTGCTCAATGAAGTAGCTGCAAAAATACCATCTGTTTTGTGTTTGCTTTCTCTCCTTTTCCTTTTTTTTTTTTTTTTGGCATTATATCGATGAGCAACAGAAAACATTCATGACTTCTAAAAAAAATTCCTGATTAATTCTGCTTGTTCTAAAAGTGGCAGCTTGTGTCAAGCACAATCTAAAATGCAGTTAAAACACATAACAGAAGACTTCTATTTGATAGTTTGTTTCCATGAAAAAAAATTGTTGGAATATTTACCCAAAGTACCACACAACCATGACCTAATAAATTTTTTTCCCCTCCCTCAAACCCTATTTTGAGGTGAATTTAATTTGCTTTTATCTATTACTGAGCAATCTAATATTCTCTTCTGTCTCCGTCTAGCCTTTGAATATCTGCCTTTGTTCTTGCTGCTATGTCAATAGCATGCCTTTGTGCTTGAGCTACTCTGGTAAACAGAGAAGCTAAACAAAAATCTAACAAAAACAGTTCTTAAACATACACTGTGCCTGCACTAGCCGTTCCTAGTAGAGATCACATGTTCTGCATCATTGTGTTAACTTGCATCTAGTTACTTTGGAAACCATCATTGGTATTGCCTGATCAGACTGCTAGAATTTACTGAAAGACTTCATAAGGGTCAGAGGTCAACGAGGCTTTAGAGAAAGCTCCTGCCTGAGAATGCTGCTGCAGCAAGACAGCATAAACACTCCTGAATAATAATCAGAATACAACAGAAGCCCCTCTGTTCCCATCAGCCTCTAAATAACAACCGAGGTAAACCAGCAGTAATTGAACAAAGTGACCCACAAATGTTGTCAAAGGCAAAACTCAATTAAGATTTAAATTCGGTATTTAAGTGATCTCACTGCCTTCTATACGATTTCAGTTCACTGCATAAACTCCAAATCTCGGCCAGTTTTACATAAAACTAATATCTTGTTTTTGCTACATATTTGATTTAAAGATTAAAACTTTCAATTTGGAAGCTCATATACTCAATTTCTAAGGACCATACAGGATAAAAAGGGCAGTAGTTCAACATACGCACTTCATCAGCTTTGCCAGCTTAATAAACCACACCACAGATCTCTCTTATTCTATGTGTTTTATGAAAAAGATGGTTCTTACCAGTAAAGATATTTGGCCTTCCTTCACAATGTTTAAGATGCTCTTAATTTTTTTCACCTCTTCGTTCCTCTCTTCTGGGCCCCCTGCACTGCTCCAGTTCATACTCAGATCCTCTAGCTGCTTGCCTTCTGCTACTGCCGTCTGCAGGTGGAAAGTCCTCAGGTGGGAGTTTGGCATTGTCTTCTCAGTTTTGTGAGCATGAGGATCAACAAATGTTCTGCTGAGGAATCCCTTGCCCTGGGCTTCAGATTCATGGACTGAGCTACACTTAACTAAAGGCTGGGAAAGCTCTAATTCTTCTGTTAAATGCTTGTGCTGATCAAGGACAATGGGCTGCGTTTTTCTCAGCTGAGCGCCTTTCACAGGAGACAGCACACAGAACTGCGTCCCGCCTGGTGAGGTCTCTGTGTTCCCTGCAGAGCAGGTCTTGCCACTGAGACCATTCACTGTTGAACATACACCCAAAAGTTTTTTCTCAGGAGCTACCTTTGTAAAAGGAACAAGTTGCTGGCTTGATTTAATATAAGGCACATCCAATATTTCATCCATATCCAGGTCATAGTGCTCCAGCTCCCCAAGCAGAACAGCAGGCTCGATATTTTTGCTTTTAAGGTTCTCTCCTTCTGCTGGGCTCTGGTCATCATTTGGAGGTGCAGATTGAGAATCACTACCTTTCTGGTATTCTCCCTTTTGGTTCTTCTGGTCATCACTTTCATTGTTCTCAGAGCTCTCTGGCTGGTGCTTTAACGGGGAAACTCTCTTCACTGGTCTGAATTTATTGCACGCATCTGCAATTCCTGTTGGTTTCTGTGCATTTCCAATAAGAGTTGAGACTCCACAGTTCCAGCTGCTGCTGGAAACTATAGAAACAGAGAATGTGACTTAGAACTGATTATTACCAGACATGTGACATGATACATCAAGCTTTAAAGATATACCTGGCCAAACGCTTGAAACAAGAATTACTTGATAACATTCCACATTCGTATCTAAGCAGATTTAATGGCATCACTATCAAAACAGCTGAAGAACCTGACACTTGAGAAAATAAACTTTCTTCAAACAGGACATCAGTTGTAACAAATTACAAATAAAGTAGTTTTAATCAAGTAATGGACATCAATAAAAGCCTAGTGGTGCTTACAGTGGTCCCGTCCAACTATGCTAGTCTTCATTCTGCTTTTTTTTTTATTGCACAGAGGTGTATAATAAGAGTAGGACAACTTTCTAGGAGGTCAACAAAAGGGTTATTCAAGACTTTTTAGTGGATTTGTTTTAACAACCATAACAACAATTTAATTGTTAAGGCCTGTTATTTCTAGCAGATATATTTTCATATAAGAACTGGAAATTCATATGAACAGTGACTGAGAGCTGGGACTATTCAGCCTGGAGTTGAGAAGGGTCAGGAGGAATCTTATTCCTGTGTATAATTACTTGATGGAAAGCAATGAAAAAGAAGGAAGAAAGCTTGTTTCTGTGGTGCCCACAGACAGGATAAGAGGCAATAGGCACAAATTGAAACAGGGAATTCCATCTGAACACAAGAAAACACTTTTTTACTGTGAGGCTGGTCAAACACTGGCAGAGGTTGCCCAGAGACATTGTGGAGTCTCCATCCTTGGTGATACTCAGAATCCAACTGAATATAGTTCTGGGCTTACCTGCTCTAGTTGACCCTGCATGAGCAGAGGGGTTGGAATAAATGATCCCAGGCAGACCCTTCCTCCTCTCAGGGAGACCCCTTAACTTGCTCTAGCTGACCCTGCATGAGCAGGACCATTGGAGTAGATGGTCTCAAATGGTCCCTGCCAACTTAAATGATTTTGCGATTCTCTGATCTGAATATTAAGCCTACTTATTCAGGTGTGATGCTTCCTTTTCCAATTCTCCTCTGTATGTTGGGCTTCTCTGTCAAACTTTCAATCTCTTTTATACATAACCTGTCTATATATTTATACAGGCACACACACACATACATATAGCTCTGCACTTTCCAGTCCTTTATTTCAGAACTGCAGGATATGGAGTTTGGCCAGTTAATCTAACTTGCAGAGAAGAAAAGCTCAAAGCACCTGAATTCTTAATTCTTCCTAATTTTACGTCAATCCTACTGAACTTGCACTTTTTCACACATTCTTACCTGGTGATATTTATGATCTCCATAACCAGTGGAACTCTGACAAAGTCAGAGTTATTTTGTTATTTTGTTATTTTCAGTTGAGGGGCAGCACTAAAACCACTAAAACCTCCAGGCAGTTTCTATGCCCCTTTCAGTGTACACTAAGAGTTAATGCACTCAGAAAGTCAATAATACTGTTTAAACAAAGCAGATTTATTAGATGGGCTAACTGCATATCAGGGAGATCTAATTTGTGGTCAAAACACACAATTTGCCGTGAACATCTTCCTAAAGAAGCAGCTATATACACTTTTAGTGCAACATTCATGTCTAAAGTGAAAGATTAGTATAGCTTTGTAGTTACAGATGTCAGAAAATTACCTTAATAATTTTGAAAACGCCTAAGAATACATTGCCGAAGAAGAAATAAAAATAATAACAATCAAAAGGCATGTAGCTTAGTGGGCCAATACAAAGAACGCACTGTACTGACTTATTTATGTATTGTATAAGATTCTAGGTTCAAAGGCCTACACTTTTATGTTGGTTTTATTTACATGTGAAATTTTTTCCAAGTGATACAGGGAAATGGATACCATATGTTTCCCAGCTGTTTTGTTCTGACAGGAACTATTAAGCACTCAGTATGGAAATGAATTCTGTCTGAGTTTTATGAAAACACTGCTTTCAACACAAGGGTCTAGACAGGGGAAAAGGCATCAACATTTTGTTTGTCATCACTTTATTTAAGCTTACATTTATTTTGTTCCTTGGCCTTCTCTACTTTCTAACCTTAATAACATGCATTTACATAAACAATTGATGATAAAATTGTAAAATCGGACACTGAGAAGAAGCAATGACCTTTGTTACAAATCTGTCTTGGATCATTGTAAAGCCATGTACTTCTCTTTTCTTTCATTACAGCTAGAGTGGAGTAAGGTAATCCCATTTTTTAATTGTTTT
This sequence comes from Tetrax tetrax, assembly GCA_009806455.1. Lineage (NCBI taxonomy): Eukaryota > Metazoa > Chordata > Aves > Otidiformes > Otididae > Tetrax > Tetrax tetrax. Next base: position 642,478 of record WHYT01017288.1, read on the forward strand.
TCCTCTCTTTACAAACACTGTTTTGCCAGAAAACAAACTGCAACACCAAGAGCAGTTAGCAATATTTTTACTGACTTAGGAACTTAATCTTCATGTAACTGGGATAATGAATTTATACGCCATCTAACAAAGGATGAGGATATAGCATTTAACCAGATAGCAGCAGGGAAGCAAGCAAGTCAGACTGGTAGACAAAATCCTTCTTTGTGCTATTTTCTACCTGGGTGTTGTACAGGCTGCATCAGTGCTTATGTAGTTACATCACGGTTTCCCCCTGCACAGCACTGAAACCATACCCCAGAATAGACCAGGTCACGGCTTGAATCTCTTCCGTTCTGTTTTCAGATGTTTGCTCCCTGAAGAAGCAAAAGTAAGCGCTGTCTACATCCTCCAAAGCAACAGCACAGCAGGAGTTATGCGAGTAGTCTTCAACAGCTGCTCCAAGGGAAATCCTCTTGTTCATCTCTCCATGATTATGAACTCAGGCAGGGGCCATTAAAAGTCTGGGTCAAATAAATACTGTTTGATTCTTTTATAAACAACAGTAAAGGATGGTCTGATTTTAAGGCAGGGGACTAGAATGTGGAGCAGCTAACTTGATTCCAGAATCTGAGAAATGATTCTGGTATAATCTTGGGTAAGCCATCTCTTCTGTGCACCAGTATCTCAAATGTAAAAAGGTGATAACAACATTTTCTTTCCAACTATGTTGTCAAAATTATTTCTTTAACTTTTATTCATGAACATGAGAAATTTAGATGATCTCGTGTTGCTGAAGGAAAAAGAGAGAGAATTCATTGATATCAGTGAAGAAGTATCGTGCTGCCTGATAGACCTGAGGCGCCAAAGCATTTCCTTGTCACTAAATAAAACAGTATCTGATGAAAACCTGCAAGAGTCAAATATGCAAAAGTATTTCTTCTATTACGCACTATGATGTTCTTGAGGAAAATACAAAATGTCAACACAGAGCCCTGTAGGCTTATTTATCGTTTCACCTATTTATTGATTTGTTTATAGATGCCCTAGAACTACTGGGAGCCAATAATCAGAGAAGGGGACAACTAGGAAGAAACTTCTCTTGCAATTTAATCACTTAATCAGATTTTATTTTAGGAATCAAAATATACCTTGAACTTCCTAAAAAAGATCCTTGTAACATGTTTCCAGTTGTAAGCATCTGTTGACTTCAGAGCATTTTTCAACATCATCTCTGTATCTAGGGCATGGAGGAGGGAGAGGGGGAGCTTTAGCTGTTATACAAGCATCTGTAGAATTACAGGGTAAGTATATGAGTTTTGTCCATCATCAAAACTACTTCATGCACAGATTAAACTTTACCCGTGTGACTGGCAATTTCTGTGAGACTTACTATCTAATGCCAAACATCAGAATACTTTTAAATTGTCCTGAGTATAATGAAAATAACAAAGAACTCAGCTTTTACTTCAGCTCTGAAAGGAAACTACTACTGAAATACATTGCTGGTGTGTGTGCAAGAGCCTGTCTCCTTGGCATATGGGTACAGTAATGTTCTTTAAATGATGATGGCTTAATGAAGTTTACAGCACTGGTGACAGAAATAGGAGGTGGCAAAAGCCTGTATATCACACATCAGGATCATTACAAAACAAACTGAACATACTGCAGAATGGTATTTGTAGATGTTGCTGTGTCAGACCTTCATGATCACAGAATGACTCTGTTGTGGTTTGACCCCAGTCAGCAACCAAGTACCATCCAGCTGCTTGCTCCTCCTCCCAGAGGGGACAGAGGAGAGAATCAGAAAGAAGGGAAAACTTGTGGGTTGAGGTAAAGACAATTTACTATGACAGCAAAGGAAAAGATAAGAATGATAATAACAATAATAACAATGGATAATAAAATAGACAAATGCACAATTTCTCACCACCTGACAACCTGACAACTGGTAACAGCCCACCCCGAGCAGCAATCATGGAACAGAACAACAAACACAGAACAATCTCAGAACGATCCCGAAAGAAAGAGCAAGAGCGAGAGAGCTGCCCACCAGTCAACCCCTCTTATGTACTGAGCATGACATCTACAGTATGAAATACTTCCTTTGGCCAGTTTGGGTCAATACTACCAGCTATACCCCTTCCAGTTTCTTCATCTGCACATTAGCAAAACCTGGGAAGCTGAAAAAGTCCTCGATCTCTTAGCAACACCTAATAATATTAGTGTATTATCAGTATTTTTCACATACTAAATCCCACACTAAATCCAAAACATAGCAGCTACTGGGAAAAAAAAAAATCTTTATCCCAGCTGAAACCAGGACAGAATCACAGTGAAAGAGCACTGACTGAGGAAATTATCAAACTTCTAACAGTGTGTTTCTGTTACCATCATGACAAACTCATTTGGGTTTACACTTTGACCCATGTTCTGTACTCATGAATGCTGCTGTTGAGCAGCTGGGAGGTACAACAGCCACTGGTACAGGCGAGCAGGAAAATAGTTGTAAAGATCTAAGTCATTTGCAGATCAGTTGGCGACTGGGTCCCTTTTGCTCTACTAGGTCACTTGACACCTACACATAGGTTTAACAGGAATGAAAAAGAGCATCATGTCACTCCTGTTCTTCCATAGGTGGCAATCAGTGACCTCCATTGCTATGTAACAACCCTCAATTAGATGCTGGAGGCTTTTTAGCTTGCTATCTCTGTTTCTTCCCAGCAAGGAGAGCAATATCTTAGAGTCAACTGTGTCAAACCTCTGTCCAGGAGAAAAACTGGATTACTTTGCTTTATCCAAACAGTTTCAACAGTCATCAATGCCATTAATGCTTCTGCCTAATGACCTGACCTGGACCCAGACTATGCTAACTCTAAATTCTCTGTATTTCAACCTTTCTTTCCTATGAACTCCATAACTTTGCAGTCACAAACCACAGTAACACTATGAATAATGGAGAACAATACACTACTTGGGCCCTGGAGTTGACAGTCCTGGACTATGGTAAGATTTTGTCATGCTTAATAGATCTTTCAATGGTCTATGAAGCTCTGGGGTGGAATTATGGTTATTTCTTGCTAACAAAGTGGGAGCACTATGGCTGCTTCCCTAGTAGTATTTCCCCAAAGTATTCTGGTTGTAATATTCTTTATTGCAGTATTCATTTGGAGAAGAGGTCCTTGAGCACTCCAGTATAACTAGAACTGCTGAGCGTAGGGAGGTGGATAAGATGGCCTTCAGAAGTGCCTTCTGACTTCAGCTATGCTATGATGAAGATATAACCGCTCTGAAAGAATGCAGCCTGCCCACAAGTAGTAACAAGATTGGAAACAAAGTGCAAAACTGACAAAGACACAAGAGAAGACACTTTTTTTGTGGGCTATTACCTCAAGATCTTGCCAGTATGTCCTTGGAAATTCCCAGTACACAATACTGGGAAATATCCTCTACCCTTGCTGACAACACAACAATAAGCTTTGTTACCATTTGGGCTTCAATTGTTTACCTTCTAAAAAAGGTAAAGAGGAGGAGCTTGGAAGCTACTGACCAGTCAGCCTCACCTCTGTGCTTGGTAAGATTGTAGCTTGAGAGAAAGGATGCCATCCAGAGGGACCTTGACCAGGCTTGAGGACTGGGCTGATGTGAACATCACAAAATTCAACAAGGTCAAGTGCAAAGTCTTGTACCCTTATGATGAGGGTAGTGAGACACTGGAAACAGAAAAGCTGTCAATGCCCCACCTCTGGAAGTGTTCAAAGGTCTACTTGGGTGGGGCTTTAAGCAACCTGATCTGCTTGAAGATGTTCCTGCCCATGGTGGAGGGATTGGATTAGATGATCTTTGAAGGTCCCTTCCAACTCAAACCATTCTATGAATCTATAAATGAGAAAAAACTCTCTTAGGTTGATTTTGTTGCTACCAAAGGATGAATGCATTCAAATGACTTTCCTTTATGTGAAACTCTTCCTTATTGCTTTAAAAATTCACTTACCGTGAAGTGTACTCCACTTTCCATCAGGATCATTAAGGAAGTCTGGGATTAGCACTGACAACTGCGCATATCTATCAAATATTATTTTAAATGTAGTATGTCACCATATTGCTCATGTACTACATAATAATTTGGGAACCTGCAGTAAGTCTATACAAAGATTCACATTTGGAGCTTTGCTGTCCTCTGAGCTTCTTCCTTGTGATACGGCTTCAGCAGATACTCTGGACTCAATTAAAACTTGTACGAATTCCAGGTCCATTTAGAGCACTGTGATTCTGACTTTGTATGCAGACACTGAAATGTTATCTACATTAGGGAAATTTTTAGAAAATTCCTCATGGTTGTTAACACCGATTTATCTCCAACACTGGCAACAATATTGGGGCTCCAAGAGATGGAGGAAGGGATGTCTGGGAAGGTCGCATTTGACTGGAGGTCAGTAAATGTGATGCTGATCTACAAGAAGGGCTAGAAGGAGGTTCTGGGGAACTACAGGTCTGTCAGTCTGACCTTGGTGTCAGGAAAGTTTATGATGAGCTGACGTTCTTGAGTGGCATCACATAGCATGTACAGGATGTACACAGCACGAACCAGGTGATCAGGCCCAGTCAGCACGGGTTTATGAAAGGTAGGTCCTGCTTGACCAACCTAATCTCCTCCTATGACAAGGTGACCCACCTAGTGGATGAGGGAAAGGCTGTGGATATTGTTTACCTGGACTTTAGTAAAGTCTTTGACACTGCTTCCCACAGCATTCTGCTGGAGAAACTGGCTGCTCATGGCTTGGATGGGCGCACTCTTCGCTGGGTTAAAAACTGTCTGGATAGCTGGGCCCAAAGAGTTGTGGTGAATGGAGCTAAATCCAGTTGGTGGCCAGTCACAAGTAGTGTTCCCCAGGGCTCAGTATGGCGGCCAGTTCTCTTTAATATCTTTATCAGTGATCTGGACAAGGGGATCGAGTGCACTTTCAGTAAGTTTGCAAACAACATCAAATTGGGCACAAGTGTTGATCTACTTAAGGGTAGGAAGGGTCTGCAGAGGGATCTGGACAGGCTGGTATGATGGGCCAAGGCCAATTGTATGAGGTTCAACAAGGCCAAGTGCTGGGTCCTGCACTTCGGTCACAACAATGCAATGCTACAGGCTTGGGGAAGAGTGGCTGTAAAGCTGCCTGGTGGAAAAGGACCTGGTTGACAGTCATCTGAATATGAGCTGGCAGTGTGCTCGGGTGGCCAAGGCCAGCAGCATCCTGGCTTGTAGCAGGAACAGTGTGGCCAGCAGCAGTAGGGAAGTGATCATGCCCCTGTACTTGGCACTGGTGAGGCCACACCTCGAATACTGTGTACAGTTTTGGGCCCCTCAGTAGAAGGAGGACATTGAGTTGCTGGAGTGCATCCAAAGAAGAGCAACAAAGCTGGTGAAAAATCTGGAGCACATGAGAAACAGCTGAGGGAACTGGTGTTGTTTAACCTGGAGAAAAGGAGGCTGAGAGGAGACCTTATAACTCTCTACAACTACTTCAAAGGAGATTGTAGTGAGCTGGCTGTCGGTCTCTTTTCCCAGGTAACAAGTGATAGGGTGAGGGGAGGTTTAGATTGGATATTAGCAAAAATTTCTTCACTGAAAAGGTTATCACATTCGGGAATAGTTTGCCCAGGGAAGTGGTTGAGTAACTATCCCTGGAGTTAATCAAAAGGTGTGTAGCTGTGTCACTTAGAGACACAATTCAATGGTAGACTTGGCAGTGTTAGGTTTAAGGGCTGGACTCAGTGACCTTAAAGGTCTTTTCCAACCTAAATGATTCTGTGATTCCATGTCTCTTACATATCAATGGATAATCAAAACCAGTTATGAATGTCTATTTACTGTTTTACTAATATAAGTGAAGTAATATTTAACAATTTTAACTGAAGGTGGCACTGTTTTACAGTTTTAATATATTAATAACTTCCAGGAGTACATTTTAGGGTTCTTTAACGTAGGTTCCATAGTATGAGAACCTGCATTAAAGAACAATTCTGTACAGGTGAAAACAGAGAGGGTTTGCTCCCATTTAAATGGAATTTGAAGCCATTCTAAAGAAGAAAGAAAGGGTAAACAGGATAAATAATAATTCATCCTTTTAAATAACAATGCATCTTTTCCAGGTACTTCAAACATTAATATGAGCCTCAGTGAATGAATAATTTTTCTTATCTTGGCTTGAGGAAGAACCCTACAAAAGCTGTCACTTCTAAAGTAGAGAATATAGAAGAGGCCAAGAAAATTTCAAAATTAATAACTTGAGTGTACCCTTCTTCAGACTGATTTAAGGATGTTAAAAGGAGATAGCAAGTAAAGTACTACTGAAAAATCAGAAGAGGTCATTCTGGCACAAAACGTGTAAAACAGAAGAGGGAAGATGTTAAAACAAAGTAGGAAAGAAGTTATATACAGCTATCACAAGTGTCACTGCATACTAACTATTGTTTTTTCTGAGAAAACTCTTCAGTATTCTACCAAGGAATTATCCAATCAATTTTGCATTGTTTCAGACACATTTATGTGGGAGGTGTCTGGAGCACAACAGACTGTGTGAAATTAATGCCATATAACACTGCCTCCAAGTAAAATTTTATCTTAATTTCTCTTATAGCTAAAAAACTACCAAGAGCTCAAGACAGAAATTGTCTGTACTTTTATATTCACTGATTTCTTTCTTTTCCTCAGACACAAAACCATTCTTCTGAATAATTTTGTGAATGACAGTTACTTTGGGAATGGATAAAGCAATGAAGAAGGATAACTGCTGGAGATTAAAGATGAACTTGGTTTTTATCAACCTGTGAATAAAGAACTAGCGTAAAATACAGTGCTAATTTTAGACATACATTTAATGACAACCAAAAGTCACAATAGCTGACAGAATATACTTCAACAATGATATGGTTCAGTGAAGCTTGTTGAACACAGATGTCTTGAACCGTTTGTTCAAGTGGTCTTAGAAAATCTGCCCAGAAAGAAAGCAAGCAATTTCATGTTTAATAACAAAAGCATAAAGGACTGATTTTTGTTTCAGTTCATCATTCAACATTAGACAATGTCAGAAATCAATGGGCAGGCTGGCTAACACTTCCTATCAGAAAAATTAGTTAGGTAGGTCCATTTTTAAACAACACTCTTTAATTTTCTATCTTTGAAGACGAACAATGCCCATCTTAGTGGTTATTATACTAGCTATAAAGACCATTCTCTTTAAGCATGACGGCAGAGAAAGCAATTACCTGTAATTAGTCTTTATTGTGGACAACCCAGGATTTGCCCTACATCTTTTCTCCAATCCCATGTATTGTTAACCTTGAGTACTGATGCACATACTGTGGCTTCACAGATCCCTTGGAATTTTCCTGAGTCAGAATTCCCTTAAATCCAAGGAAGGACACTGAGGAGTAAGGACTAAGGCTGTACTGACTGCATGACTTTCATGCACATCTCACAAAAGGGTGAGGAAGGAACCACAGAACCTTCCCATGGGTGGAAATCACGGGCCAGTGCTGTCCAGTAAAGGGAGGTGACAGTGGAAATTCAGGGAGAAAAAACTACACATAGGGAAATCCTTTCTCAGACTTTCTAATTTCTCTTTGTCCAAAAGAACAAGTAATTTGAGCAAAAGTTACAGGCAGGCAGAAATAGTTAAATAATATGTTGAAAGATCTGTATGAAGTGCTTGAGAAAGCACACTGACTGGTGTGTTTGCCTAGGATGAGAAGTACTTAGAGTAACTTGAAAACAATGTAACCAAACACTTTCATATGATACTAACATATTATTCAATGTTTACATGAAATGGGGAAAGAAAATGGGATTCACAGGGCTATTTACTAAACTTATCTGCAAACAATGAATAGTAAGACTGCCATAATATCAGCTGTATAATTAAAAAATGCAATTCCACAAAGAGGAACTGTCTGGCTTAAATCTGTTCTAAAAACCGTCCTGGCAAAAATGATTGTCTCCATATTTATATAGGTATTTAAGTATAAGGTTGAATCTTATTTTCTCTATACTTTTGTCTTAAATGCCTTAGTGAACCAAACATTTTTCTGAGACAAAGTCGACAGAGAATTATTTTTTAGATTATTAGGGTGCAGACATATCTAATCCTATGGCTAAGTTGTGCTAACATTTAGTTCTTTTAAAAAATAATTATTGGATAGTTCTACATCCACATTCTTCTCTGTTTTAAAAGGGAAATGCAATCTCTAACTGAACAGGAGTCAGTATGAGGTAGAAAGATGGATCGGGTCTTTGGAAAACCTCCGAGTTTTTCTATGAGTAATCACTTCAGTTGCCCACAGAACACAGATATAAAATAGCCTGAATGTCATGCATACTAAAGATTTATCTTCAATAAAAACAGCACATAGCAACAATAATTTAGGGAACAAAGTTTTAATGGTCTACAATATAAGGAAGGCAAGAGACTGCATCAAAAGCAACTATGAAAAATCAACAGATGGGGCCTTACAATGTTGACTGATGCAGCTCTGTTGGTATTTCAAGATACTCCAGATACTGAAGTCTGTACAGGCAAATAAAATTGTATCTTCCTGTTCAGCACTATACTTGGTGATTAAGCAGAGTGAAAATAAAAAAAAGATTTTAGTAGTATTTCCAATTCACCAAAACTCCTAAGTGATAAGTAGAGAGAAAAAATATTTTCAGTACTGTTTCCAGTTTGCCAATACTGTTATCAGTGCTAAAGACCTCTTCTTTGACTCAAGACTTTTAAACGAAGCTGTGAATTAACTTCCATTGGCAGACTCCCCAGTGCTACTACTGTCTTCCAGTAATGCCTGTGCTTGCTTCTGTCAACCCCTTTTCAAGGCAAAAGATGAGTACAGATGTAATTAAAATCATAATTGAAAAATGTTTGACTGCAGAAGCAGCCATGAAACTACAGAGCTACACTCTAAGTTGTCAATATCCCCTGGTCTTAAGGAAGAACTCATAACCAGTGCCTAATCTTTGCTATTAATCCGTGTTTTACTTTAAGACTACTATATGACTTTTTAAAAGAATATACTCTTCTTCCTGAAAACTGATAGATGCTGCCACTATGGCTGAGCAGTCCTCATGAACGGATCACCCAGTACAATATGTCTTAGGGGCTATTCTTGCTCTCCTTCTCTGGTTCATCGTGCTTTTGGAGCAGCTGAGTGAACGAGTGGCTTTAACTCTTTTTATGACAAGATGAGATAATGCCCTGACACCACATGATCAGCTGCTAATACTGACAGGCAGAGAAAGTAGGGGACATGGCAGTGGGGAGAAAATGGAGGAAGGGGATGTGGAAGAGATGAGGGGTTTACTGGGTGGGGAATAAAGTGACAGTGAATGGTGGAGAGGAAAATGGTGAGAAGAATGGGAGGAAGAAGGATTTCAAAGAATGGTGGGAAGACTATTGGGAAAGACTTGGGGGGAAGACCGGGGGAATAACAGGAGAAAGAACTGCGGAAGAAGGGTGGGAAAGACTGGGAACAGAAGAATGTGAGGGAAGGAAAGATAAGCTCTGGCAAAATGGAGGCAAAGAACTGTGGGGTGAACACTGGGGAGAACGGAGAGGAAGAATGGTGGGGAGGAATGGTAGGGAGAACAGGTGGGAAAACAGTGGGGAGAGTGGTAGAGAGAATGGTGGGGAGAATGAGGGAAGATGAATGGCAAGGGGAATGGGGAGAAGAGAGAAATGGGGAGATAGTAGCTCTCAGAAAGTTTTGGCTTAGTCACATACCTTGGAAATTTACAACTCTCTGAAAGGAATTACAGAAATAAAAGTTGTCAAAGTATAGCACAGTTCTTAAGGCCTTCTATTGTACCACAAAGTCCAGGTCTCCCACCTCTATTATAAAAGTATTTGATGAAACAACTTTAATGAAAGTTCAATTAAAGCACCAGAAAGCACAATAAAATTTTCATAGCTCAACAAAAATGCTCCTCTCACCAATCCACTTCTCCTCCATCAGGAAGAGAAAAACAAAAGAGGATTAATCTCATTTACGAATGCAAAACAACACTGAATGTACTTTTTGTCAGTGGGGCAGAGGGAAGGTCTCCAGCTGGTTCTCATCTATATGCCATGATTCTTCATTTAGTTTACACTATTAAACTCAAAAACTCGGCTTTAATCTTAACTATTACAGTATGCCTTAGAGTAGATTCTATCATGTAGCATCCTTGATACAGTTTCAAACTCTGGCAAAACATCATCCCTCAAACTGGTCGTGGCCATATGGGTAGTAAATGTATCCAACATTTTTTCATTGGCGCCTACATTATTACGTCTTGTCACCAATGGTTTCTCGGGTTTTCAAGTAAATTGTTGCATATACTGTGGTTTGGAGCTGCTGAGATGAAGCCCTACATTTATCTGTATACAGCCAAATCCTTTTTTGGAACTTTTTTTCCTTCTAATGAACTAACATCTGTTGAAAAAAAAAAAAAAAAAGAGTTATGTTTCCAGAAAGCTGTACAAAAATGAATGAGAGAAAACAAAATAACAGAACACTGCCAAGAAGCTATTGTTGCCAAGTTGCACATGATAAAAAGCAGCCCAGAGGATGATGGCTGGACAGAAGTGGGCATCATACCTGATCTGTCTTCATTTTGTGAATCACACCTTCTACATAATTCTGGGATGGTCTTGAGAGAAGTTACAGAATACTGTAAAAAAGGAAAAACATGTACATGAAGTAATTAATTTAAAAAGATAAAAATTAAGACTTTTAAGAGGTCCTGATGTCATAGGCACAGCCTAAATCTACCAACCTAAGGGTACTTACAGCAGTCTAGGTTTAAAACTAAACCTAGAGAGGTCTTAGGCTGCATGAGAAAAGCAGAAGGCATCTGCTTTTGTGTCCCACCTTGAGGGATACCAAACAGACTTTTAAAGCTACAGCAAAGCATCCCCCCACCTCAGATTTCTCCTTCCTGCAGATCATCATTATTCAAGTCACAAATATATTTTATATATCCATCCTTTCTATGTGATGCAAGAGACATCAAAGGTGAGAATAGGTCTAGACTTCACGGTACATGTCAAGGGTCTCACTTTGCCCAGCTGGGCATCTATTATGGTGATTACACTGCAAGATACTTCATGCTGAAAAATTAGAATTCAGGCTTTCACAAACGAATATGTAAAAGTAATGCAGAATATTTGCACCTCAGAAACCTGATTTCAGAGAGAGATGCATATACATACACATATTAGAGAACAGGCTCATTTCTCTAACCTAGGCTTTATTAAAGCAAACTTGCTTTATTATTTTGATGTGACAGAATAAGTCTGATACTAATCAGTATGTTATTCTCTTAATTCAGCACCAAAAGAGAAAAAAAAAACAAGCATGACATATGTATCTTACTAAACAAAATCTTTTTATTATAAAGTTGTAGAACATCCTTGGTAAGACACACGATGCAGTGTTATAAAATGACACATTCTGACATAAAGAAATTAAGTTACTTAAAAGTTACCTTACTTAATCAAACGCTTAAAAGTTACAGGAATCTTCACTTAAACAAATGAAAATCATTATGTCTGTGAAAGATCAATGGCTTTGCTCATATAAAAATACTATTAAAAACAGTATTTTGGAAACTAAAACAGAGAAAAGCATTTAGGATTAGCACAACTGAAAATTTTTAAAGAATATATAAACACCATATGTTTTCAAAGCAACAGATATTTTTAGCTGGTGTGCTATTGACCAACGAAGCAAAACAACTACATATAAAACCACATGAGCTTTCCACACAAAAAATAAATGGTCATACATTGCCCTGTTTTTTGCTGACAGTTCGTCATTCAAAGTTTGATGTGCTTCTAACGCACAGATGGTGATCTACTTCAGAATAATTTAAAGTCAACCTCATGTGACCAGTTGCAGAAGTAATTGACTTCTCTGGTGCAAGCTTAAGACTGTTGCTCAATTGATTATAGTTACTTTATTAAGCTTCAAAAACCTCCCATGTCTTACTTTTTCCCTTGCTGACCTCATTCAGGGATGTGTTGAGAAACCTTGACTACAACAAGAATCTCTCATAAGTCTTCCCAGGATCAACACTGAACTTATTAACTAAAATGTGTAGCAGTACTCCACAGAACTACTCAGTGACTCCAATCCCCATTAAACAAGGGGTTGTCAATAAGGCTGTGACTGCTCCAGGATGTGACAGTCGAAAGCAATAAGGAGCAGAAGAACAGAGAAAGGGAGAAAGATGCTACTAAATACAAATTAATACAAGTTAAACACACGCATGCACAAACACCATGTGCTATGCTTCACTCTAGTTATTGTTTAATAAAGATTGAGCTGTTAAGCTATACATCTTGCTATTTCAGCACAAAGACAATGTTGAACTGGTCTAGTAAGATTCTTAAGAGAATCCAAGGAACATGTCTCCAAGGAATATGGTAGCTTCATAAGACCAGCTGGTGCAGTTTAAATTATTACACAGTTTGTAATTCAATTAGAATGAGGCCTTTTGTATTTCATTGCTATGTGTTTTGTCAGGCAACCTCAAAAACAGAAAGCCGTTCTTCTTTGTGGTTTTTTTCCTGTTCTTTCCTGGAAGAACAGATTTTCTTTCTGTTTCAACATTGGATTAAAACGTATTCAGTTACCACATGCCACCACTAAAAATCTATTTATTGTTATAAATTTGATTATGTGTTTTAATCATATTGGTTTGATTTTATTAACAGATTTCCTCCCACTCACCTCTGTCCTCAAAAAGACTTCTGCACATTTACATTTCTGTCATCTGTATTTTCTGGTCAAGATGTGGAGATTTGGCTTTTGATCCAGGAAGCAACTAAAACTGCTCTTTAAGTGAACCTTTCCCAACCATAAGCACAATCCATTGCCTGCTCTTCCCTCTAGAACTACTTTCTCTCATTCTCTATCTTCAGCTTTGATCATTGGTGATGTTTGTTAGCTTTTCTTCAACCAAAAAATTTCAAGGCTACTAGTGGTAGCACAGAGGGATAGCAGAAGAGGTTGAGATTGCAAACCTTCCCTGGAATAGAATTTTAGACCTAACACTTATTCAAAGATATTTAAAATTAATTATTTCAATTTTTAATTAATAATTTTAAATTTACATACAAAATTAAACACCATTTCTCACATTTCACCATTACAGTAACCAAGTCAAGCAGAACCGAGGGACATGTCCAAGGCATAAGTGACAATGTGAGAGCTAAGCAGATCAGATTGCTTTGTTAGTCAATGCTTACTGTGATCTTTGTTATTTAATCAAAGTATGTTGTGGTTGATGGTGAAATTAAGTAAAAAAATGAGGGCTTCTTCCCAGGATAATACAGGTAAAGGCATTTTTGATTGCTGTTTGAGGTTTGGTTTCTTTTTCCGCATTTAAGACATGCCTATGTCAAATCTGAAATAGTGAATTTCAGTAAATTCCGTAAGAACTTTGTAAGATGAAAGAACAGTATTAACAACAAATAAGAGAAAAGAAGCAGTAACAAGTATTCCATGAGAGCTAAGCCCGTGCCAACCTCAGGAAGAACAAGGCCAAGTGCAAGGTCCTGCACATGGGTCAGAGCAATTTCAAGCACAGATACAGGCTGGGCAGAGAATGGATTGAGACCAGCCCTGAGGAGAAGGACTTGGGAATGATGGTGGGCGAGAAACTCAACATCAGCTTGCAACATGTGTTTTCAGCCCAGGAAGCCAACCACATCCTGGGCTGCATCAAAAGAAGCATGGTCAGCAAGGCAAGGGAAGTGATTCTTCCATCTCTACCGCACTCTGATGAGACCCTACCTGAAGTACTGCGTCCAGCTCTGGAGCCCCCAACAAAAGAAGAACATGAATCTGTTGGAGTGTTCTCCAACACTCTCTCCAGAGGGGGGCCATAAAAATGATCAGAGGGCTAGAGCACCTCTCCTATGATGACAGGCTGAGAGAGGTAGGGCTCTGGGAGACTTTATAGCAGTCTTCCAGTACCTAAATGGAGCTTATAAGATGGGGAGAAACTTTAGCAGGGTCTATTGTGATAGGATGAGGAGTAATGACTTTAAAACAGAAGGAGGTAGATTCAGACTTGATATAAGGAAAAAAAAATTTACAGTGAGGGTGGTGAGTGAGGTGGAACAGGTTTTCCAGAGAGGTGGTAGATGCCCCATCCCTGGAAACATTCAAGGCCAGGTTGGATGGGGCTCTGAGCAACCTGATCTGGTTGGAGATGTCCCTGCTCCTTGCACGGGGGTTGGACTAGATGACCTTTAGGGGTCTCTTCCAACCCTAACAATTCTATGATTCTATGCAAATGCAAGATATCCCCAATTTTCTTCAACAGCTAGTTCAGGGGAAAATGGAACCTCCCTCATCATAAAACACATTTCTTCATTATGTAAAATTGCACTAAATAATTTGAATTTATGCAAATATTAACCTTTTAAATTTCAAATGGTTCTCAAATCTTAATGCAATTAATTTTAAACCCAACATCCTTAAAAAAATCCCGTCAGTCTCTAGTAAGGGTGTTCTGTGCTGTGCCACTTGTCTGCCACTTGCAGACTCACTTGTGTTTGAGAAGAAATACTGGATCATGAGTAGTAGTGTAGAAATGTATATACAAAACAGTAAAAACTTGTAAATTAAAAAGCAAAACTATTTTTTAACATTCTTTTGTGGAGAATACCTCTAATGTCTCCCAAAGTGGAGTCAAAGGGCAAAGCTGGACACTGTCAGATCATGTAATCAGAATCATGACACACCCAAAACACTAAGGACCATTTCCAGGTGTTATTATTACTGCAAGCCATTTAACAGCTTCATTTCAGTTTATTTGCTATAGTGGAAAATAAACTGTTTCATTGCTATTCAAATTCCATTAAATTAATACCTTTATATTGCATTTGCTTAATCATTTAGATCAGAATTTAGAAAAGGGTGCAACACCATCCTTTTTCCTAGACATTTATTTGGGAGTAGCAAGCTACACTGAGAACAGGTAAAGCAACAATACTTGACCTGAGGCTGCAGGAAGATTTTTCTCAATAGTAGTGTCAATTTAGCAGCTCCAGACCAAAAAAAAAGCAGAGGAAGGAGACTAGGCTGGCACAGTGCCTGTGAGAAATGTGAGAAATAACACCTCCCTAAAATAAACTTCTTACTTAATGGCTGTGATCAGCATCTTTGGAGTACTGGTTAGGTTATTTGCACTATGTATTGTTTATACCATCTTATGCAGACTTTATATGTCACTCTTCCCTTTAAGGAGATCTATACAGACAATAACACTCTTAAAGGTACAAAAAGTTTCTCTGAACCTAACACTTTCTATGAATATTTTAGTGGCCACCTGCATTTTGTTTCGTTCTGAAAAGGGAGAGAGGGGAAAAAAAAATAGATATAATTATCAGCGAGTTCATCAGCTGGATGGGAAATAAATCAGTCCTCTGCAGTTAGTGACTGTGCCTGCGCAGCTGTGTAGGACCCTCTATGCTGAGCCCTGAAGTCTTGGTCGCAGGGTAAGCAAAGTCTGGCTGTGTGTCGCCTACACACCTGTGTGAGCCTGGGGGTGACCTGGCTCTTTCCATGGCCAAGGAAGGGTGACAGCAATCTCAGGAGGTGCCCCGTGCCAAGTAAACAGCAGGGCAGGAGATGGCCGTACTCTTAACCATACACAGTTTACAGTTACAGGCAAGGACTGATACGAAGAAGGTTTTGAAGCTGTTTCAAGATACCTGATAACTCAATAGCTGCTTAATTATATTTGAACTCACTTACTGCACTCGCATTTCACTAACTTTCAAATTAGGCCCAGTCCTGCACTCATACAGAGCTATTTGAATGATCAGAGCAAGAATCTATAAACTCAACCCCAAACAGTTCACAAATATTTAGCACCAGGAGCTCTGGTTATGACTAGGTCATTTGGTATTTCTTCTGCAAACCAAGAAATAAAATAGTTTCAATTTGCACAATTTGCCAGTGCAATAGAATTCTGGCATTTTAATTAAAGGATTAGGAGACCTTCAGGTAACCATAACAATAGCATACAATTTACAAGCAGGAATAAATCTACAAGTAAAATCAAGAGTTCTAATGGGAAAAAGGGGAAAGTTTAAAACATACTTTTCAAAGTGTATCTATCATTTCATGCAACTTAAAGGTTTTTTTTTCCCCTTCCTTTCTGTGAGTAGTTATTAATGAAGAAATATACAAAAATATACAGCTTGGTTGCTTAATGTCATAGCAGACACAATATTATTTTTGCTTAGTGTAAACAAGAGTCCCAGAAACCTATTCTGCTGTCTAAACTACACTCAAATATACTATACCAGATGGATCTGGAATAGTACTATCTTAGTTTGCAAAATAAGCATTATATTTGCATTCCAGGGCCCAGAGGGAATTGGTAGATGTAGTTGCTAAGCCCCTCTCAGTCATATTTGAAAAGTCATGGCAGTCATGTCGAGTCTCCAGAGACTGAAAAAAAGGGAATATCAAATTCATTTTTAACAAGGGTAAAAAGGAGGACCCTGGGAACTACAAACCAGTCAGCCTCACTTCAGTGCCCAGTAAGACCATGGAACAGATCCTTCTGGAATTATGCTGGAACACATGGATGACAGAGAAGTGATTAGACAGGCAACATGGCTTCACAAGGGCAAATTGTGGCTGACTACAATGGAGAGACAAGAGCTTTGGATGCCATCTACCTCAACTTCTGTAAGGCCTTTGACACAGTCCCACACCTGGGTCAGGGTGACTGCCAGTATCAATACAGAGTGGGAGACTGAGAGCCACCCTGAGATGAAGGACTCGGGGATCCTGGCGGGTGAAAAATTGGATATAATCTGGCAATGTGCACTCGCAGCCCAGAAAGCCAAGTGTAACTTGGGCTGCATCAAAAGAAGGGTGGCCAGCAGAGCAGGGAGGTGATTCTTCCCCTCTACTTCACTCTTGTGAGACCTCATGTGGAGTACTACGTCCAGCTCTGGAGCCCCCAACATAAGGACATTGACTTGCTGGAGCAAGTCCAGAGGAGGGCCATGAAGATGATCACAGGGCTGGAGCACCTCTCCTACAAAGAAAGGCTGAAAGAGCTGGAGCTGTTCAGCCTGGAGAAGAGAAGCCTCCAGGGAGACCTTATAGTGGTCTTCCAGTACCTCAAGGGGACCTACAAGAAAGATAGAGAAAGACTGTTCACCAGTCTTTCTGTAGGGCCAGGACAAGGGGGAACTGAAAGAGGGTCAATTTAGATTGAATATAAGGAAGAATTTTTTTATGATGAGGGTGGTGGAACAGGTTGCCCAGAGAGGCGGTGGATGCCCATCACTGACAATCGTATTGCCTTTATGTGGCAAACTAGCAGGGGAGCGCTGCAGAGATGGCTTCTGTGAGAAGATACCAGTGACTGCCCCTATGTGGGACCGTCAGTTCCAGCTGGCTCCAAGATGGACCCACTGCTGGCCAAAGCTGAGCCCATCAGTATCTCTGAGATAACTTATTTAAGAAAA
Organism: Tetrax tetrax; assembly: GCA_009806455.1. NCBI lineage: Eukaryota > Metazoa > Chordata > Aves > Otidiformes > Otididae > Tetrax > Tetrax tetrax. Next base: position 659,988 of record WHYT01017288.1, read on the forward strand.
GGTAAAAAAGACTGCACAACAGCAGCTGTGGGAAACAAATAATAAAATGTGAGAGAAAGAACTGTGCAGACACTAAGGTCAGTGAAGGAGAGGGGGAGATGCTGCAGTCACTGGGGTAGAGAACCCTCTGCAGCTCATGAAGAAGATCATGGTGGAGCAGAGATCCACCCTGCAGCCTATGGAAGACCACATACCAGAGCAGGTGGATATGTTCTGAAGAAACCTGCAGCCTGGGGAAAGTACACGCTGGAACAGGTTCCTGGCAGGAACTGTGGCCTGGGAGAGGAACCCATGCAGGAGCAGTTTTGCTGGCAGGGCCTGTGACACTGTGGGGGACCAAGGCTGGAGCAGTTAATTTCTGACTGCATCCTGTCAAAAGGACCCATGCTGGAGCGGTTGTTGAAGAACTGCAGCCTGTGGTAAGGACCCACTCTGGGGCAGTTCATGAAGGACTGTATCTCATGGAAGGGACCTGCTAGAGCAGGAAAACAGTGCAAGGAGGAAGGAGAGACAGAGATGACGTGTTATGAACTGACCACGACCTCCATCCCTGCCACACCCCTGCGCTGATTGGGGTGGGGAGGTAGAGAAGTCAGGAATGAAGTTGAGCCTGGGAAGAAAAGGAGGTAAGAGGTTTTTAGGTTTGTTCTTATTTCTCATTATCCTACACTGTTTGATTGGCAACAAACTAATATTCCCAAGTCTAGTGCGTTTTGCCTGTAATGGTAATTGGTGAGTGATCTCCCTGTCCTCATCTTGACCCATGAGATTTCTGCCATATTTTTCTCCCTGTCTTGTTGATGCCTCCATCAATAGGGAGCAATAGAGTGGCATGGCGGGCACCCGGTGGCTAGACAAGGTCAACCCACCACAACAGGACTTTGAGCAACCCGGTCTAGTGGAAGGTGTCCCTGCCGACAGCAGGGGGGTTGGAACTAGAAGAACTCTGAAGGTCCTTTCCAACCAAAATCATTCTATGAGTCTGTGATTTTGGAGAAATCCACAGTTTCATTTTCTTACATACAAATGCAATGTAAAGAAAAAAAAACAAAACAAAACACCAAAACCACTTATATATCTATTTACCTTTTAAAACAAATTCTTGTCTATTTTCTATGCCTACTACATTTTGGTCATTTTGGCTGAAATGGCCTGTAAGGGTCTGGACTATACACAGTGGCTTTCTAACCGACGTACATTTATAAGCGCGTCATTTTAACCACCTTCTTGCTGCCATTGTTTTTCATCAGTACTTTTCTGCACTGGATTAGAACCAGAGGGCTAAAAAGAACAATATAAATTGCTAACACTGATGCTGTGCAGCTGCTCTTCCCACAGCAGGCTGATAACACATGAAGATCAGGTATCTCTAAATTGTATATGGTGAGATATGTCCAGAGCACTAAAATAACCACAAATCCTTCTGTTAATCTGGATTCTGGCAACAAATCCTTTGTTCTCCTACCTGCTAAAGCAAGGAGTAAAACTACTACCTCTAGAATTTGTGCTGGGTTTTTATTCAAGAGTCAATATCCAATGAAAGAACAGCCTATTAAAACAGGCAGTCTGAGCTGTTCAGCGGAAAAGTGAGTAACCTAACCCACCAGTATGCAGCAACAGCCACAATGGGAGAGACACAGAGAGGTTATATCTATTATGTTTTACAGTTTTACAAAACTGAGTATAGAAACAGATACCAGGACATGATCTAGCATATAACAGTAACAAAAAGAAAGTTGCCCAGAATAAGGTACTCACTCAAGACTGGCTCATTGTCTTGTAATATTTTGGGCATTTGCCATATTCCCCTTTAATAAAAATTCAACGTTAAAATAGGTAAAAATAAAATCCTCTCCAAAAGGAATCTGTCTGCAAATAAAGCATCTGGAATATTTTAAAATGAATCAAGAGTCCCAAATGCTAAGGGGAAAACCAAGCCCTTTGTGAAAAAAAAATAAAAAAAAAATAAAATAAAATACAAGCATGAAACTATGGAAAAAGTGGAGGGAGATGGCAGATTTGATCTGAAAATAGAATTAACAATTTTCTTATAGTGGATTTAATTTAGGTGTTCAAGCCCATTCTTAATCAGACATTCAACATATTAGCAAGTCTATTACACATGAACCAGAAACACTGGCAGTAGGAGTATTATTATGAGCAATAGAATATACTGTTATCAGTGCTTCCTATAAGAACCACTAACCATGTAGGTGAACAGTATTTTTGCTTGCAATTACAGCTGCAGTTGTTTTAGTGACACTAAGGATCAGTGCTGTCTATGAATCCCTGGAAGTCTTTCTGCCTCTTTCTGTACTCTACCAAGTCATGGGTAGCTACATCACACCCACAGACAAAATAATAGAATCATAGAACAGTTTGGGATGGAAGGGACGGTTAAAGGTCATCTAGTCCAACCCCCCTGCATGGAGCAGGGACATCTTCAACCAGATCAAGTTGCTCAGAGCCTCATCCAACCTGGCCTTGAATGTTTCCAGGGATGGGGCATCAACCACCTCTCTGGGCAACCTGTTCCAGTGTTCCACACCCCTCATTGTAAAAAAGTTTTTCCTAACATCTAATCTAAATCTACCTCCCTCTATTTTAAAACCATTACCCCTCATCCTATTATGATAGGTCCTACTGAAGAGTTTTTCCCCAAAAATCTTGCTGTATGTGGAGATAGCTACTAGTGGAAAGTAGAGAGGAACAACTTACACGAAAAAGGAGCAATTCAGAGGCAAGAGAGGCAGGAGTTTTTCTACCACTGAAATACATTCAATTAGAAAAAGGTAAACTGACCATTTTGGTGCCTAAGGCTAGCATTAGAGAGTATATAACTTACTCAAAGCAACAGAATAGATAAGCAACCCAGAAATAAAACTCTTTTATTAGTTTGATTTGCAAGTTATTGTTGCTACCTGGAGGAGAGGAATCGAGTTTTTCTTCCAAGCTTATTAGACATTTCCCTTACAAAACACCCTATTTTATTCCAGATTCAACCCATTTAAACAGTCCTATATGTGAGGTAAAAAGGAGTGTGGCTCTAATAACAGTGTTATTTGTTATATCAGGATTAAGACATCTAAGATTGTCTCAACTTCAGCAAATAAAGTAAGACTTGTACTTACCGATATATCATCACTAAAATCTATTTCATCCAAATCAAGGTATTCAGGAGCTTCCATTATTCTTCCATGGACATTTTGGGTGAGTCAGCACAGTAGTAAAGATCTAATTAAAAAAAGAGAAATGAAGGGTCTATTAAAGAATTAAAATCACACAGAAATGGTTTAATATAGTTGCTACATTACTGAGAACATTTAACTTGTATAGTAAAGTCTTTCACAACTTAATCCTAAAAGCTAAATATGATTTGCCATCTCTACTACGCAGGTCATGAAGAAGCCATTTGAATTTTCAGGGAGAATAGCTAAGTGGTACTTGAACTGGAAGTCAAAAATACTTGATTCAGCATCATTCAGTCTTTACAGAAGTTCTGTACAGGTGTAAAGAGCTAAGCTCTTGAGCACCCTCAGGAATGTGCAACCATTCATGTACTAATGACATATCCTCTCTTAAGGATGCTACTACTTCATTGGTCTGAATACAGTAACTTCTGTTACTATAGTTTTCCTCTGCTCAAGAAGGCAGAAAAGAACTGAGAAGCATGCCATGCACAGAAAACAAAATCCTATCACACTTCATCTCCACTTCTTCGTACCAGCAGACTAACACAGAATGCAGTCAGTTCTTTACAGATGGATAATCCTCCTCAGTCTGCAAGTGCACATCCCCCAAAACAGTAACGAAGGCAAAACCAGAATTATATCAAAGTGCCCTGATTATCAGGGACCTTAACAATTTCATCACAGCAAGGGAAAAAGTAGAGAAAACTCTCCTCCAAAGCAAGAACTTTGGCTGAAAAATTCTCTATTTAATCACAAATAAATTGGAGATCAAACAATCAGAATATCAATGACAATAAAACTGTCATTACTTTCTTAATCCTAACTCGAATGAAGGTGTGCATTCACACTACAGGTAAGTACAACAGAAGTGAAAGTGGAAAAGGAAGCTATTTTAAAGGAAGCTGAAAAAGAAAAGCGATAATGTATTTTTAAATACTGTGAGGCACTACATAAGTGTTAAGGATTATTATGGAAGACAATCAAATACTTCTAGTACTTGTACATAACAAAAGAAAATGCCTGAAGGGAAAAAAATAATACAAGCCTGGTTTATTCACATGACAACTGCCAAGAAATATGTTTATGAATAATGAAGTCAGCTGCGTAGGTCTAAATAAAATCAGTGTGAAACATTTATATGCAGCTTAGAATGTCCTAGAATAAGGGGTTTGAAGAAAATGCTTTTCTACAGGTGTTACAGTCATTCGCAAACAAAACCTCCGTCATTAATCTCCTTAATAACAATCCACCCAAGCACAAAGCTGATCTTAAGAAACCTATTATTGAAAAGCTATTAGAAGACGAACCAAGAGGCAAATCTACAGCTTTAAGCTGAAAGAGCTGGAAAAGCAACTGCTTCCCTTTGCTTAAGGTAAAGAACTATTTAGCAACATTTTCTCTTTAAATTAAAAAAAAAAAAAAAAAAAAAGCACAGGTTTTCTTTAATGTATTAGGATATTTCTACTCCTTGCAATACGAGAAGGAAGGAACTCCTGAAAAGAGAAACTGGAGAGGAAGGCAGCATGTAAGAACAACCTCAGCTACCTATTATTGGCTCTCACTGTGGCTGGTAGATTTGAGTGAAGCAGTGGGAAAGCAAATGGCTAAAAAAAAGGTAATAACAGTACAAAACCCTCAGTACAACTTGATATGAAGACACAGAAGTGGCTATAACCTCAAACTACCTGGAAGCTTTTCATTTTGCAAAATTCCCAATGCTAAGTTTGTTCTTGGAGGGAACCATTAAAATCAGACAAAATCCTTGCAAATAAAGGAATTAGTGATTGTGAAAAGGCGAGACATATTAAAATCTATGGTTTCTTTTAAACATTAGAGATTTTGCTTTCTTAACAGAATTTCAGTGTATTTTTTTAAGGTTTATGATTTAACGTGTTGCATTTGGGTGACATAACAATTTACTTGTGGCAAAGTGTGCTGTCACTGCATTGGGTTTGCGTGGCAAAGGTTTTGGTAGTGTGGGGGCTACAGACGTGGCTTCTGTGAGAAGCTACCAGAAGCTTTCCCCATGTCCAATGGAGCCAACAACAGCGGCTCCAAGACAGACCGACTGCTGGCCACGGCTCAGCCCATCAGTGACGGTGGTGGCGCCTCTGGGATAGCATATTTAAGGAGAGTGAAAAAAACCTGCACAACTGCAGTCAAAGAAAGGAGTGAGCATGTGTGAGAGGAACAGGCCTGCAGACACCAAGGTTGGTGAAGGAGGCTGAGGAGGCGTTCCAGGCGCTGGAGCAGAGATTCCCCTGCAGCCCGCGGTGCAGCCCATGGTGAGGCCGGCTGTGCCCCTGCAGCTGGTGTGATGAACTGACCACAATCCCCATTCCCTGTCCCCCTCCGCTGCTCAGGGGCAGGATGTAGAGGAATCAGGAACAAAGGAGTGAAGATGAACCTGGGAAAGGCGGGGTTTGGAGAACATGTTTTAGTTTTTGTGTTTGTTTCTCACTATCCTACTCTATTTTTAATTGTCAAAAATTTAAATCAGTTTTCCCCAAGTCGAGTCCGTTTTGTCTATGACGGTAACTGGCGAGTGACCTCCTTGTCTTGATCTCAAGCCATGAACTTTTTAATCTTATTTTCTCCCCTTGTCCTGTTCAGAAGCGGGAACGAGAGAGTGGCTGGGTAGGCATCTGAGAGCCAGTCGAGGTCAACCTATCACTGTGTCCCTTCACAGAGCTAAAGGCGAGCTGTCAGTTTATCACTGTGACTATTGATACTAGCTCAAATCAAATTATTAAGTCAATTTTAGAAGCAAGATAAATGCCAACTATATGTGTACTGTCCTACACAAATTACAGGATTGTAGAATCTACTCAGTATCATTCCGTAAGATAATATATGTTTGAAGAAAAAACGAGAATTAAAAAATAAAAGCTTAAAGGCTAAAGGCATCTATTGACTGTATCACATACAAACAGCCTGAAAAAATCCCAAAACTTCACTAAGTCTCAGGTTTTCACTGGAATTAAATGTATTTTTAAAAAACTCAGACAGTATGTCTAAAAATCAATGGAAGAGATAAATAAAGCTACCCTAAACGTGCCACATAATAAGCCAGGACCAAGAAGTTACCTAAAGGTATTTTATTTTTTTTTTATTTTGCAATTAAAACTGATTTACTCAGCTTAAAAAACTCCATAGCTTTAATAAAACAATGACTATTCCTGATTACCACCTCCCTCAAGATTTCAGAATAAAAAAATCTCAACCTTTCAAACTTATTTTTTAGCTCTATACTTGCACATATAGCTATTGAGGCAAAAAAAAAAGTTGTATCCATGCATGGCTGATGAAAGGCCTGCATTTAACCTAAAGATGTACAAAACTCATTACATCAGTCCACAGCCTTGCAACATTACTTCCCCAAAATGCTATCTTCTGTCTTCTCAAAACATAAAGACTATGAAACACACAAAGGCTGAAGAGAAAGTTGGTAACCAAAGCAAATACATTTTCTCTATGGAAAACTTCTCTTTCTGAAGATAATGTTCAGTTATGCGTAAAAAAAAAAAAGGGGGGGAGGAGACTCATGCATTCTGTTTGTTATAAGATTTTTTTCTTGATGAGGTAAAATTGGACAGCAACTCAGAACAAATATTATGACCAAATAAGATTTCCCATGACTATACTTTGAGTCTTATTCAGGAGGTGCATTTTTTGTTACAATTTAACATAGTGGAACTACACTATGTATAACACAAACCATACGGCAACGGTAGTACTCAGAGTTGCAGTTATTTTGAGACCTTTGCAATGGCTGAATACAGCTTATTACCAGAAATATAAACAATCTGAATAGCATTCACAAGCAGATCATAAGCACAATTGGTCAAATTCAAGGTAAAAATAATAGCAATCAAAATTGCAACTGGCAGCAATGGATGACATGAAATGAATAATGTATTTCCAGCATCAACACCAAAGCAATACAGATGACTGTCTCTAGCCTGACAGCAGAAAGGTCTGACATTTAACTGATCAATTTTTCCAACTGTATTTTTGAAGCTAGTTATTAAATATGCCACAAAATTTTAAGACAAAAAAGGGCGTTTCTCATCTGGCAATTTAGCTTGCAGAGAGACATAGACACACACACATATATATTTTATACAGGCAAAATAAATTCTGTCTGCTCTCAGAATTCACAGCTAAAAAAAGAAAACTGCTTAAACATCACCCATACTCAAGAAAAAGTGTTTTTAATAGTTTTGTGAAACAGTTCTACCAGGAGAAATCATCCAGTTAAAAATTACCACACAGAAATGTGGTAATAGTGGTATCAGTATAATAACATACTGCATATGTTGCATTGCAACAGATACTAAACAGTGATTAGGTTGTAAAATAAAGAAAAAAAAAATCCTTCTCCTTTTCAAACAACACCAACAATCCTTATTGGTTTTCTAAAACATAGATTTCCTGTGCTCTTATCCTTCTCAGCTAAAATTAGCTGTCTTAACTCAAATCCTGTTACCAACAAACATTCCATACAATTAGGTGAATGAGGGAAAAAAGGGGCAAAGAAAGCAATTCTCAGTAAAATAATAATAATAAAAGCAATGAAGTATTACATATAGGAAACAAACCCTTCAATTTCTGCAAACACTAAAGCTTCACTCTAAACTAATGGCATGCATTACCTACAGGTTAAATGCTTACATTATTCACAGATTTCTTTTTTAAGCTAGATCAAACTTTGGATTTGTCTCACCACACAGCCTCAAAAAATTTTCACAACAACAACAATCCCTAGGGGCTGGTGTGCCTTTTGAGAACGAAGAAGAGTCAATGTGGCAATGGCAGTAATGCTTTAAAAGCCAGTCCTGCCACTCACTTCATATTGTGAAGCCCATGGCCATCACCTTACCCACACTAATGAACATCATGCAAAAACAAGGTCATACAGGTGAGTGTTTGTTGTCTGTCAATCACCTGAGTGAACAACATCAGGCTCAGTTTGTTGTTCTGTTTGTTCAATGCAAAACTGTGGAGTAAAAAAAACATAACTGATTTGTAGTGACCCCTTTGCAACAAGGTTGTAGCGAATCTGGTGGCTTCAGAGAGGAATCTGATCCAGCACCTAAGCCAAATATAGTCTCAGTGATACACATGAATGACTAAATCCAAGAGGGAGCACAAGGGAAATGTCCTTTATTGGGCCAAAACAAAACAACTAATGGAGAACACATAATTTTAATTATTTATAGATACAGAAATAACAAGAACAAATAACAATAAAAAGATCTGCTGTCAATTAAATGTCTACTTCAGTTGTAAGTCTAAGAAATCCGCCACATGAGATTTTATTTTCCACATCTCAGAACTACTATACCAAAATATATGGAGATTTTCTTAAACATCCAGTCAAATATAAAGTAAATCAGATGCAAACACTTCTACAGCGGTTGACAAAAGGCTCTTTCCTTGGGCATAGTTAATATTAAAGACTTAGGCTGTAAATGCCAGAATGCCATGACAGTTGCTTTTCAATTAGGGGGATGAGGTTACATTTTACAATTATAGGTTAGAGATAACAAAATAAACATATTGCCCTTTCCTTAGCATCAGAGACTATAGTAGGTCAAGATGAACAAGATTCATGGGCAGAAAGGAAAGACTTCACATCTTTAATTTAAGCACACAGTATGTATTTCAAGTAATGCTTGAAATCTAGTAAGCATCTCAATTTTATTCCCTAACATTAAGAAACACCAAGAGCATAAAACAGTGTTTGTCCACCTTCAGACAAATAGAACAGTGCAACATTACATTATGTTAAATTTATTTAACATGCAGTGAAAAGTCCAGCACCAGATTAAAACCTAGGGTTCAGGAAAGCACATCATCTGTCAGCAGCAGGAAACACGTAGAACTTTGAATTTAGTTCCTCTATCTTCATATTCTACTGTAACAGTGAAGTTCTACCAAAAATTAATTTGGCCTTGTAACCCTATTTGCTACACAGTATAAGGAAATATGTTCAGGAGCACTACCATAATTAGGCGATGTGAAAGGAAGAAAGCTTGGCCACTGGGTCCTGGCAAAGCTAGTCTGGGCTAGCCTTTCCAGCTATCATACCTCTTACTGCTTCTTACGCTTCCCAGTGCCTAGCTGTGTGTTGTCTCATATGAAAGACTACATGTTCTTTCAGACAGGCATTGAGTAGTTACTCTGCTTTTGTCTGGCTTTTAGCATAGCCTGTGTCCTTGAATATCAACAGAGCTCTGTGGTACAAGAGTGATCCAATAAAATAATAAATATGATGTGAATACACTGCAATGGATTCTGGAAAAGTCACATTTGAAACTTTGAGGAGATCCCCAGGACAACAGAAAATCTTTATTCACCAAATACAGGTGGCACCTCTACAGGTGATAAATGCAGAACACAAGGAGAAAGCATCAAAGACATTAAAAGCCTGCAGTTTCATCTTCTGAGAGAAAGAGAAGGAGAGGAGAGAGGAGAAGAATATGTCAGCTGTAAGAGACCTACAATGACTATCTAGTCATGAGCAATACTTTAAATTTAATACTATACATACATGGACGCTTAGAAGACCCCAGATTCTCATTCATATTTACATTCTCTTAATTATCTCTAAGGGGAAATTACTTTGATATAATCAATAAGTATTCAAGCACATGACTTTGAGAATGTGAAGAGGCACACTGCAGCTCAAATGAAGGTTAATTTGCTTTTCAAGTATACCACTTCAGCTTCCTGCATTCAAATAATATGACAATCTGACATATAGTTAGACTATGTTGACACTTTTAAGTCATACAAGGGTTTGTGACATTATAATGCAGTCTGAAGTGTACTGTGCAACCAATTATTGTTACCTTCTAGGGCTCCCAAAGTGTTTTTTCTAAATATGCGAAATAACTTTTTTTCTATTCTCATGCTCAGTGTCTGGATTGTCTCTTACTGACTAAGCACCCCTCTTGTACTGGTTTGTTTTATTTACTTTTCTTCCTTCGATGTAAGTCAAGAAAAATATATTATGCAAAGGAAACTATCTGTCCAGTAAATTTAAAATATAAAAATATAAAGGGAAGGCTCAATAGGAGCAGGGGGAGATATTAAAGAGTACAGACGAATTTTAAACAAGAATTTATTGTTTAAAAAAAAAAGTTAGCAGTGAGGCTGAGAAATTATGTGATTTATTCCAGTGAAGGAATGAATTCTGAGACCAGGATTACCTTATCCTTTATCACATTTATTCAGAAGTTTTTCTGAGTTTAAAAGTTCACAGCAGCAATTTATAATAGTATAATAATTCTAAAGCAAGTCAAAATAAAAGCACTGCTTTTAATCACCATGCAAGTGATCAGTGCACAAGCTACACTAATAGGGCAGGAAGAAAGAATACAGCAAAACGCAACAATTTTCCAAGACCAAAAGATGCTATTTTTAAAATTTAACTTCAGAAAAACTTTGCATTTCAAATAGGCAGAAACAACCCACCTGCAGCCCTGAAGCGGCACAAACACTGAGATCGGTTCTGTTCCTAACGTGTCAGTGCACATTCAGCACTGGTTTTAGGTAAGAACAAACGTATTTGTTTCTGGCCAAACATAATCAAACTTCTCCTAATCATCCAGCTACACCTCAAGATCACATATTCATCCATAAAGCAATCCTATGGAGTCTTAAGGGAGATGGTTTTGGAGTCTTGTGGAGGTAGGTAACAGTGTTATGGTTCACCTACTCTAGCTTCTGCCCCCACTAAATGCATGGAAAATTCATTACAACTTGAAGCATTTTAATATTAAATATTTTTAACAATTACAATGACCAACACTGTAGTCTGTAAGTAATACGTATGTCAAGACGCACGTATGTCAAGTGAAATACAGTATGCTTATTAAGACACAGTTCCTCATGTATGCTGGGGTTTTTCTAGCACACTGAATAGTACTCCACATAACTTACTGCAAAAGCACAGTGTTACTGCAAGGATGACATCTGACCGCCACTAAAGTACAAGAAACCTTTGCCATTAACATCTGTGTGACCAAGACACCACCTACCTTAAGGAAAGGAGTGTCTATTAGACTGTTAGAAAGTACCTGCCTTTCTAAACACTACTGCAGTTAGTGCTCTCATGAATAACCATTACACTAAATATAAAAAGAGTGATTCTACTTCTTCATTCCCAAAAGAACACAGTGACCTAACAAAAAGAGATCAATATTCAGGCTGACCTCAATACTCAGTCAGTGATCTGACTAACTGAAGAGTTCTTTTTACTGTAGTACAACTTGAAAGATATCCGCTCACTGCAAATCACCCCAGATTTCTTGTAACAAAACCATCCTTTCCACCCCATAGTTTTATATTTCCTTCAAGATTCAAGCATAAAAAAACCTGGAGTCCAAGCATTCTGGAATGAGGCCTAGAAAAATAAACTTGTTTGTTTCAATTAGCCTTGAAGGAGAAACCTTTGGAGTTGGAAATTAATAGCTGCTATTTTAAAACTGAAACAGCATATGTGATTCAAGCACTGTACAAAAGCTAACTCACTGCCTGCTTAACGACAGGATCAAAACATGTAAGAGGTCAACTGATCTGTTGAAAAAAAATGTACTTAATTGACTCTATTTGATGAATTTATGTTTTTATTCCCTTCAAACTACTACAAGGCTATTTGATCTTATTACGAAATACCCTACAGTCATTCAGTATTAATATGCCTACTTCATCATACTGTAGCTTATATGGCAACTGTTTCAGCTATTTCACACCAGCTAACTCTTTCTACAGGCTGTAAGACTCACCAACATGCAGATCAAAACCAGATCAAACAATTCCCCTCTGTAAATGACATAGGTACACACATGTATGGATGGAGGGGAAGACTGGACAGAAATCTCACTAGAACACACAGCAAGAATACACGCTGTTCCATCACCATAACATATTTCTGTCATGCCACTGTTCGCAGTGATCTAGTGACAACAGAGGTCAGGGTAGGACAGTAGCCGTACTGGACACTCTGTGCACATTTGGAGTGGAACATATGGTTGCTACTTGGATGCAATCTGCAGCCAAATTATAAGAAAAGCAGGTGATGCAACTTACTGCAACTTCTAACATCTTAACTTTCACATTTTAAGTGGAACCTGGTCTGGCTTTGCCAGTTATCCACTTGCCAACTCGTGCCAGTGAGAAAAGCAGTGCTTTAACCGAGGTACCATGTACAGAGGTATAGTTTCTGCTTGAGTGCGCTGCAGCAGCATCCTTTCCTCTCCACTGTGACATGTTGTTATAATTCTTGCACAGAGGGATCACAAAGTAACTTTAACCATTAATTTCTATAACCTCATTCCTTATTTAGTAATTTTCCATATAAAAATGATGTTTTACCTCTGAAAAAAAGAGAAAATGGAACAATGTTCATTCTTCTCAGCCATTTTTTTTTTTGTTGTTGTTGTTGTTAAAGGGCATCACACTAGTCAAGTGTGGAAAATACCCTATAGTTCTACTTATTTCCTCTGCTACTTTCATCCCACTTACCTAAGCTGCGGAGTACTACTTCCTGCCATCCACTGACCCTATGTGGGCACGATGGCTGCTCCCTTTGTTGTTTAAAAAGGATCTTTAACCAGTAACAAGCTTCTGCCTCTTCCTTTAAACTGTTCTAGGAATATGTATTTAACTTCATGTTATCTTCAGTTTTGGTTTGGTGTTCTGAAAATCAATTTGTTCAGTCATCCCACTAAACATTTTGTTACAGTGTGACTCTTTAATGACAGTGTTTCTACTTAATGTAGAGAGTAACAGTTCTCAAATCTCTGTTACAGGAGAAATACTAGTGTCCATTTAGAACTACCTACTAGTAAATTTAAAGCCCAGTGATCTAAAAGTATATGAAATAGTGACAAAGAAAAGGAAGCTTCTTAAAGAGTGATGTTTTTATCATCCAGGTATGAAAGGGCCACTTCTTCCACTCACAGAAAGGATCAGCATCTTCCCCATGAAATATACCTGATTCTCTCATATAAAATGTTTCAATAGTTTCCAGAAAATGAATGCTTGAGGCAAACAATGCACTTACAAGTAGAAATTTTAATAGCAAAAGCTGAATTTAAAAAAATATTTTTCCATCAACAAAAATCAATTTTCAGAAAAGGAAAATTCATTTTCTCAAAGGCAAATCCATTTCACAAAGGGAAAATTGAAAAAATGAGCAAAGACACTTTTGACAGCTTTATATATCCCAGAAATAACTCCCAGATAGATTAACATTATCCTCCAAAATAGCACAGTTGTTGAGGTTAAAGACTGGAATGTCTTCGGCTGGAAGGCTGAGATCATTTATTCCAACCCCTCTGCTCATGCAGGGTCAACTAGAGCAGGTTAAGCCCAGGACTATATTCAGTTGGATTCTGAGTATCACCAAGGATGGAGACTCCACAATGTTTCTGGGCGACCTCTGCCAGTGTTTGATCAGCCTCACAGTAAAAAAGTGTTTTCTTACGCTCAGATGGAATTCCCTGTTTCAATTTGTGCCTATTGCCTCTTATCCTGTCAGTGGGTACCACAGAAACAAGCTTTGCTCCTTCTTCTTCATTCTATCCCATTAGATTAGTAACATTCTCCTGATCCTTCCCTCCTCCACGCCGAACAATGCCAGCTCTCTCAGCCTCTGTTCAAATGAAAGAGGCTCCCATTTCTTAATCATCTTTGTGTTTCTGCACTGGACTTGCTCCAGTCAAGTCCATAGCTGTCTGGTACTTGCGAAACCAGAACTGGACCCAGTACCCCAGGTGTGGTCCCATCAGAGCTGAACAGAGAGGAAGGACCACCTCTATTTACTTGCTGGCGACAATCTGCCTAAAGCAGCTCAGAAGACTGTTGGCTGCCTCTGCTACAGGGGCATATCGCTGATGTCCACAAGGATCCCCAGATACTTCTCTCCTTTCCAGCCAATTGGCCCTCAGTATGTACTGGTGCATGGGTTTATTCCTCCCCAGATGCAGGACTTCGCATTTCGTTTTGTTGGAACTTCGGGTTTTTTTAACTTTTGTTCAACTTTTTGTTGAAATTTGTGTGATTCCTCTCTGCCCAGTCCATCAGTCTGTTCAGGTGCCTCTGAATGGCTGCACAACTCCTCCCAGTTTTGTATCATCTGCAAATTTAAGGAGACTGCACTCCATCCCATTGTCCAGGTCAGTTTAACTGCTAATACAAAGATTTTAAGCAGTGCTGGCACCAGTACTCACCGCTGGGGTAGACCACTAGAGACTTGCCACCAACTAGACTTTGTGTTGTTGATCACAACCCTCTGGGCCCAGCCACTCAAACAGTTTTGATCCACCCCCCTGTCTACATATTTCACCCAATCTTCGTCAGTTTGCCTATAAGGATGTTACGGGAGACAGTGTCAAAAGTCTTAGTAAACAACATCCGCTGCTCTCCTATCATCCACCAAGCTAGTCATCTAATGGTAGAATACTATCAGGTTGGTTATGCACCGTTTCCCCTTCGTAAATCCACGCTGACTACTCTTAAATCACTTTATTGCACTTCATGTGTTTTGAAGTGCTTTGCAGGAAGATTCTCTACATCACCTTACTAGAGATTGAGGTGAGACTGATCAGTGTGTTTTTCCCCAGGTTTCCTTCTTGCCCTTCTTGAACATGAGTGACATTTGATTTCCTTCAGTCTTCAATTACCATGACCTTTCAAAGATAACCAAGAGTGGTCATGCAATGACATCAGCTATCTCACTCAGCACTAAAGTGTGCTGCCTGTCAAGTGCCATGCACTTATGTTCGTCCAGTTTAAGTGTTCCCTAACCTTGCCCTCCACCTTGTCCTCCTCCTCCTTCCTTGCACCAGACCCTCTCTCTGATTTCAGGTGCCTGGTATTCCTGCAGCCTGTCATACCAGTAAAGACTGACACAACACATTGAGTACTTTGTCCTTTTCTGTGTTGATTGTCACCAATTCTGATGCCAAAATTAGAAGCAGGTTCATGCTTTCCCTAGTCTTCCTTTTGCTGTTTATGTAATTGTAAAAGCCTTTCCTGTCACCTTTCACATCCTTTGCTAGATTGAACTCCAAGTCAGCCTTGGCTTTCCTAAATATATCCATGCAAAATCAGATAACAACTCTATACTGCTCCTGGGTCACCTGCCCGTTTCCATCTCTTGTATATTTCATGTCTGAGTTCAGTCATGAGCTCCTGGCGCATCCATGCACCAAGTAGGACTGACTCCTGCCACCTCTGCTTGATTTCCTGCTTGTTAGGATGAACTTTTCTTGAGCTTGGAGGTGATCCTTGTACATCAACAAGTGCTTCCAGACTCCTCTTTTTTTTTTCCGGGGCTGTAACACATGGGATTCTTCCAAGCAGATCTCTGAAGAGATGTATGGCCTAGTATTGATGGCTGTTGTGTCAACAGTGACTTTCTCTAAGCGTTTATATCCTATTATTTTCATAGCTTATAAATTTGTGTGAGACTAAATAAAAGGAAGTTTACATTTCAAACACTGGATATCATAATGCTAGCAATGTAGGATATCCAACATTGAGAACTAAACCCAAGGCAAAGATGAAGACTAATTTTGCATTTTATATATATTTTCACAGGTTTGCATGGTTTCAATGATTTTTCATTTTAGTGTCCTTCCTATATATTGAAGTATTTAACAGATAAAAGAATAAAAAAAATAGCCAATATTGTTTAAAGACTTTTCAGGGTGTGTAGAAACAGAAATACCTATCAAAATAATTGTTTGCGTAATCATGATATAAACAAGCTGCAATTAGGACGTACTTATCATTTCATTATGCTGCTCATTATGACCAAGATATCCTGTTTGTTCTGCCTGTTCAAACAAAAAAAAAAAAAAAAAACAACCAAAAACCAACTAACAAAAAAACCAACCAACCTATTCATGAAAGCAATTCTTTACAGTGTTTCAAAAGGAAGCTGGAGCTGGTAAACACATGTTCTGATGGGAAATTGCCATAATCCTGACTATATCCCAGCAGGCTCTGAAAATATTTCTCACAAAGTCTCTTCTATAAAATCTAGAACATATGTACAACAGACTACGTTTCACGTCCTTTTAAGGAACTTGGTAAAAGAATGTAGAAGACATTACTCTTGCATTTCTTTTCAAATCCCTGCCTTTTGCTACAGGTATTCTGCAATATTTGTTTTTTCTCCTGTTTTCATCATTTCTGCAATTTTATCAATCTGTGAAGGAGGCCATGAAAGTTTATATCTAGACCCCCTACTGACAGCATCTTACTGTGGGCTTCTCATGCAGTACATCCAACACATTGGATATTGATAAATGCATTTCATTACGTTCATACCATTAAGCTCCTACCATTCTTCCAGGACAATCATCAGAGAAATCAATACTGTTGTTATTTTTCATGTGGTTGCTAAGAGGTTTTGAAATTGATCTTATAGATTTTTTATTACTATCGACTGATATGTCAAAAAGAACACAAACAGATCAACACAGCTCCCTCACTAATTGTCATTCAGTTAAATATCTATAAGCCATCAGGGACAAGTAAAAGTCACAAATATCTGGATGGGTAACACTAACATTGATGAAAACTTTTAAAAAACTCCACCTGAAAAATGCAGATCACTCTTTACAATCTAAAATGGACAGCATGATTTCCTCAGCTATTTTTTCTTCACTACTTCTTTCCTGAGTTTTCATCCGCTTGCATGAAACAAGGCAATTAAGTTATAGAAAATAAA
Organism: Tetrax tetrax; assembly: GCA_009806455.1. Lineage (NCBI taxonomy): Eukaryota > Metazoa > Chordata > Aves > Otidiformes > Otididae > Tetrax > Tetrax tetrax. The sequence continues at coordinate 676,932 of WHYT01017288.1, forward strand.
ATCCCACTAACATGGAAAAATTCTGAATGCAATAGTAGAAAAATTAAAGAAATATCTTGAACTTTTTATTCCAAATACAGTTCTTTCATATTCCAAATCAGACACCTAGCAATTAGTCTTCCTGAAGAGCTCTGTGATCCAGTATCACCTACCATAATTATCTATTTTTACCAGAACCAGTAGCAGTCAGAAGTCTGCCAGCACTACTGTGTGTTCTGTCTCCGAAAGCATGTATCATGCTTTTTTTCTTTTTTTCTTCAGAATTGTTTACCAGACAGATGACCAGGCATGCCTCATTGTCTTCTACTCCCTGGAGTAATACTGACCATTACGATTTGTGCAAGTTTAAACTATGTGTTTAAAAGATAACAGAGATAAGGAAAGGGGGTGGGTGCACTTCTGCCTTGTGTCATTTACTACAGTTGAAAAAAAAATGGATTTGGAACTCCTCCACTCTGGTTTACCAGTATTTTACTCTCACTGACACTTACACTGTATTGGTAGAAGTATTTGCAGAAAACACAGCAGAGAGAAAGAAAAAAAAAAAAATCAGGCCTTTAATGAACATACAGAAATTTATAACCAATGCCCTCCATGTTGACGTTTCACAGATGGTAAGATTAGTTTTTAAACCAGTGTGCTTTCCTTCACCACATGCAAAAAGATTGCAACAGTATTTTTAACTTTTTGGATGTCAGTTGGCCACAATGACTTGCTACTACAGTTGGAAACCAGACCACAGACATCCTACCACTGAAGTTTAAATCTATCTCTTGGGTTTGACTCTACACTATAAATTACTAAAACAAACAGAAAAACTTTTCATGTGCACTTCTGTTACTTTCCATCCAGGACTCTACTCTCCAGACAACTATTTCGGCTCCCCTGCTCCATTACATGTGACTCTCTTAAAGCCCAAGATTTTAAGTGCTCTGCCTAAAGGACTCTAGCTACCTCTGTGGGTGTCACTGTTAATTAAGGACACATGGAAAGGAAATGAAGGAGCCAAAAAGCAGCCTTGTTGTCTGGAAAAACACCAGAATATATGGACATGGGTGACAACAGTAGGAAAAATCTGAGCTGGATCACAGGAAATGTTTGCAGTTGAGAGAAACAGTCTAGCGTCTCTTGTTCAAGCATATGAAGAAGCTGAATGACTCAAAAATTAGCCTCACATGAATAATTGGGGCAGTGATCTCAAAGTTTCAAAGGTAACGGAAAAACAAAAATATTAACAAGGATGAGCCTATCGAAACCCTTAAAAACACTTTTTATTCTATTTTTAGATATTCTACTCAAACTTCACTGAACAAAAAGTCATTTATGAAGCTATCAAACGGCATAGCGAGCCTGGCAGTGAGAACTAGGAAGTTTAATAGACAAAGATGATCAGATAGGGCCTGGTAATAACCAGAACGGGGCAACAGAGATATATTTGCATATTGACTGGTTTGTAACTAAGTTTTTTACTCAGTGGGAGCTTCACTTTTGCTCCACACCAACTACATTTCTATTCAAGGCAACAAGAAAGCATGCAAAAACCAGATGGTTCTGATCTCTGGTAACTATTAACTAATACCCAATTCTGATTCCTAGCTGCTAGCCTTCACAAGTGAATTTATGCAGCCATATCACTTAGGATAACCTCTGAAAGGGATTGTAATTTAAGATACAGAAACTGTATGCCGAAGTTGCTTATCATTCGAAGAGAAGAACTGAGCTCTCACCACTGAGCTATCATCTTCATCTCCAGCCCCCCAACTCTGCCACCTCCACTGAGATAGCCTGTACTGCACTCTTGAACTCTTCTCTAGTAATGACTATTTGGCTCACTAGGAACAGCTGTTACATTTAATACAATCTGTTGACAGGGATTATTAAAAGAATGTATGGCCAAATACCACAATCTCTGTTTTTTTCACTAAAAATTATAACAACCAACATTTCTACTCCTAGTTCTACGAGAGTGTAAAAGAATAAAATTAGAAACTGGGAATACATCTATTTACTGAGGGGAAAAAAAAAAAAACTGAGAACATTTGGCAGACAGCAGCTTAACTTCACAAGCAAATATTTAGTTATCTGCAACTGACAAGTAAGCAGAAACACTGATTGGCTACATTCGGTTTAAAATCTGCGCAAATAATTTAGCATTAAGGTTATAATGTTTAGTTTTTAAGTAAACAACATTGTCATAGGAAAGCTTGTGCTTGTGGATAGTAGCGCCATAATTTGTAGTTTTATTAACATAATTTTCTGCATCTATAAAGCACATCATCAGTCTTGGCATGCGACCAAGGTACAAGTGTAGTCACTTTATTGGGAATAAATGCAGTTGGCGAGGCAGTGTTGTAAGGCTGCTGTTCCATTTTTCCAACAAAGGAATATTTCTTTTACTACCTCTTTTTCCCACACACACATACACTGCAGCAAGCAACAACACTCCAGGTAGGATCTGTTCTAGTTCCAGGAAGAGAAGACAGCTTTAATTCTGTTCAGAGCAAATCAGCACCAGTTGCAACTGTTTAAGAGATTATTCTTTTTAAACCAGCTCCAACCTTTTCCACTCACTGGTTGCAAGGTAAAGGGGCATTACATCTGGTAAGCTGAGAGGAAAAAGGATTTCCTGGTTCATATATCCTACGACACAGAAGAAAGCATTGCCAATCCCAGAATTTGCAGTGTGGAATACTGTCAAAGTTGGGAACCTTACATGGTCCAGGATGTTCAGATGGTGTTTCAATTACACAGATGATTCACTGACCTTTATCATAGCTCTACAGTCTGAAAAGGAACGGGATCAGTAGCAGCACTTAGCTGCTACTGACTAATACAATCTTAGGTTGCTTGTTATCTAGCAAATCTATCTTCCACAAAGTATATTCTTGCTACTCAAAAGTCAGTTGTAACTCTCACAAATGCTCGTAGGAGATGAGAGATGACAATTCCTGGCTGAGCAAAGAAAAGAGTTCATTGTCTGCAGCTGTCCGAGTCCTCTGTTAATTGGTGATGCAGGCTCACGTAAAATATGAATGTCCCCTATCACGATCAGTTCTTTTTTTGTGAATAGTTGCAATATCATAGTAAAATCTTATGTGAACTATGGTACAGATGCTGCACTGGACAAGCAGTTATTCAGGCATAAATTTTGCAACTTTACTGCCTTAAAACAATACTGAGTTTAGAGAAGTTAGAATAACAGGGGTAAGCAAATTCTGAATCTGCCTGAAATCCTTGATCCAACAGTTTCCAACTTTAACAGCTCAAAGTTCTGACTGTTTATTAAGATTTTCACCCACTTCAGCTGTTCAAACACTCAAATATCCAACACAGTTACAAATGCAGATGAGAAACTGGGTTTTGTAGCAGTACCATTTTCTATGGATTTGCAGAAACACATGGAGAGCCACAGGATGTGCTGGAAAGTCACAAAAAGAAACTACTAAGTGGTTTATGGGAAAGTTTCAGTAAGAGGTTAGGCACATCTGTAGAACTGTAACAGGTAAAGACAATCTCTCCTCTAACTGGCAGATTCAAATGATGACAGACTCCATCACCAACATACTTAATGAAGCCACATTCTTCCCAGCGAGGTGACTCAACTTCATACTTGTTTGCAAGTTAGTTAAGGCTTGCATGGATTCTCTAAAAATGTAGCATGACCTTTTAAGCAGTTATTTCCATGCTAAGGAAAGTAGAACTAAGTCAGATGTAGTAAGATCCTTCAGAATCAGCTGGCAGACTCACTAGGACAGAAAGCACACCATGGTATACTCGTGTATATATAGAAACCAAGCGTGCACATAAAAAACTTCTCTACAGAATATCATGTTCTGTCTGATATATTACAGAGCCTAAAATTCAGATTTACACTGAACAATCAGAAAGGATTTGCTGCTATAAAATTCAGCCACTCACCTGGGAAACCAGCCCTGCAAAATGAGCTAGTATCCAAAACTGAACTCAGGGGAAGTTAATTCAGTCCCCAGAACTCATGACATATGTGCGCTTCCCAGTTCAGAAATCTGAAAAGCTCCCTATGAGTCTAGAAAAGAGCAAGCACTGATTATTCTCCAGCTTTCACCAACAAACAACACAGCAGCTCTAGCTCCAAATCACCACCTCTCAGCCAGGACAGGGCGCCCTAGAGCACTCCATAAGCTATGAGTGAGGGATGTGGGGAAAAGAAAAAACAACAAAAAAACCAAAAACAAACCAAAAAGCCAAAAACATTACTATCTCTTTCTTAATGTATACTATATTCAGTTTTCAAAAGCAAAAAAAAAAAGAGAATTACTTCCTTCTGCCTGCAGAATTATGGTGAGGTAAATATAGCACTGGTGATTTTTTAACTTTCTCAATTTTATGGAAGCAATTTCCCTCAAAATAGATTATTTATTATGTTGCCATCCTAAAGGCCCTGTCTAGAAAAACTGTAATCTGCAAATATTTTTTAAAGATTTTGTAAGTGCTGTAATTTTTCAAGCATCCTGTTTGGCTTAAGCCACTCCGTTTACAGGAAAATAATTTTTGTGTCTGTTGGTCCTGGTGAAACTCACATTTTTTCACATTGCAGCTGGAGATCTAAAGTACACATAGGGAACATTATATTACACTATACCTGTAGTTAAAATATAATTTTCACTTAATCCCACATCACAGCAACCAACCTTAACTTGTTTTCAAATTAAAAAAAGAAGAAAAAATGCTTTTAAAAAAAAATATGGATTCCAAACTGTTTCAAGATCCAAAATTACAGCAACGGATTGATACTGCAATATTTTCTTATGCAGGTTCTAATATGGTTAATCACATTGCACTATCCCCATAATCAAAACAACCTGCAAAATTGCGAGATCTCAGCGATATATACAAAGCAGCTCTGTTAAGAAGGTCTATGAAAGGGCTTTTTCCTTTGCTTATTAAAATACAGAAAAAACATAAAGGATATAATGCCAATGAATGGATTAAAACATAACAAAAACAACTGAACCAAAGGGGAAAAAAAAAATACATATCCTATCAAGCTATTAATAAAATTAAATTAGACCAGAAGCACAACCTGGAACAATCAGTAACAAAACAGAACATGCACAACAGTGGGAAATCTGCCATTGATGTATCTTGGAGCCCCGAATGTACAAAGGCTCAAGTTTAAATTGGTCAGCTAGTAACTAGTTCATTGTACCTCCTCTGTGCTTTAAAAATATTTTCTTAAGCAGAGCTACCCAAAGAAGTCTTCAAATACATTTGCTTTGAATATTGGTAATTTAACACCAACACTAAAACCAGGTTAAAATAATACATTCACATATAGATCAGGAGATTGTGTATGACATAACTTTCCATGGAAAATTATGATTAAGCAGAAATATCAGGAATTAACAATGCTGTTCTTCAGTCATTTTTAGAAATGTGAAATTTGACCAGAAAAGCTTGCTTAACAAAGTGAGCTTAAAAGATAACAATCTTTTTTTCTCTACTTCCTGCAAAATTTTAGGGGAAAAAAAAAGCCTCTTCTACTCCAAAGCGTGACTCCTTGGAGAAAACGCACATACAATATTTGCAATTACTAGAAAAAGTCCACTGCAAATTGAATTTATGATTTTACTAGTAAAAACACAGCAGCTGAACTAACAAAATTAGCTTGAGTGTTGATTTTTTTTTTTTTTTGTATCAGTAAATTCTATGGTAGAAATAAATTTTACTTCACATTGCCTATCTGTTCTACTTTCAATACCAATGGCAATGCATTAAGTTCATGAACGTGAATCCTCAGGAAGCTTACACGCATCACTGAGAACAGTAAAATGAATGGTTACACATCTGCAGCCTGAACTTTTGAGATGAATACAAGCAAATTTTGAATGTGCATTTTTCAAATGATTGCGCCCATTATTTTCCATTGACTCATGACTGCTGACAGAAATGAATAATACATTTTAATATAATATAGAGGTTCAACAATCACAAATACAGAGAGTATGTATGGGTATATATCCATCTTCTATGCATGCATAATACTAAAGCTATAGGTTGTCATCTGTTTTTAATACTAAAACACCAAATAATTTATAATGCAGAACTGTAAAATATATAAAGAACACTGCATCAATCATCTATAAGTACGAGTGCTGTTCAACATTTCTGTAAATCCTCCATTAAACTTAGATTTGAGACTGAACCAAAGACTTATATGGATCAAGTCATGGTTGCTTGGAACACTGAAAGAGAGACATAAAATGCCGTGCTATTTCATGTCAAGATTATTTGCAGTTCACTTCATTATTTCAAAGAATACTAGCGACTGAAATACAGTGCACTCCACATTAAAGCCAGTGCTTATTCCTTTTCGTTAATTCAGGAGGGAACTACTAAATGACAACTGGGAGATCAGCTGACAGGATTCCTAAATTATTTGACACAATCAGTACACTGCTAATGTAAGCAAAGAAACAGCAGAGTTCGTGCAGCCATTCAGTAACATTGTCAAATTAGAAGGAATTAACTATTCAGCTACTAACGATGTCTTGCTTTGCATTTCCACATTCCCTATCAAGCCTCGTAACGCATCATAAGCTGTTAGGCAAGACAACAACGACAACTCATTCTGTAGGGAAAACACAGAAAAATGAAAATCCAGCCATTGTATCTGAACAGAGGCTGAAAGTATAAAGCCCATGTGTTACCTAAAACCACTGCACTTCGGTAATGTAAAACTTACCAAAGTAAAGAAACACCCTGTGACAAAGCGTGTGTGATTGTACACATTGTCCTTGTATTTACTCGAGGAAGGCTTCAAGACGTGCATTTTTAGGAGAATTAAACATAACATTCAGGAAATTAACAGTTACAGATGATTCCAAATCAACTTGGGAAGAAAGTGATGCATACAAATATGCATGATATTTTGCTTTAACAACAGTTAACTCCAGGTACCATTTGAGAAGTACTGTGCCGTAAAAGTGTTCACAACTTCTGAAGTCTTTTGGCAAAGGTAATGAATGCTCAACATCTGCAGGGCTGTTGCAAGTTCATGAACTACAGAAATAAAAAAAAGATTACTTCTTTTGGTAGCCTAGTTCTTGTGTAAAAATCCAAAAATAATACACCCTAGTAACAGCATCCACAAGGAACCAGATACTTGGCCCTGAAGTAAGACAGAGCAGCAAAGGGCTCATGGCAACTACCACTGCTAACGTAGGCTCCAGCACTTATGTTAGGATGAAATCAAGCATAGCAGAGCTCAGCCTTTCCAAACCATGTGTTGGTTTGAGGGGAGGTGGGGAATTCTGTGTCAATGTCTTTAATAAAGCAGATGTGACTCACTGCACTCTCATTTAAAATCAGAAACTGAGGTCTCTCCTTTTTCCACTGAATCAACAGCAGCAGCACTGGGGGCAGTAGCACCAGGGCAGTGATCCTTCAGGAGTTTCTACTCACAGTAAAATCGGTTCAATTAAATCATAGTATCTGACACTGCAGTTTTGTGACAGTGCTCAAATCCTGGCTTTGGTTTGTCTCCTTAATGCCATGCAACACCTTATCTTCTACAGTGGCGCTGATCACAGAAAAATGTGGAATTAATTTAATCAGTATACCACCCCCATAAATTTTCCTAAGCTGCTTTTTTCATTGAAGAACACATTTCATTTATAACTGTTGTTTCAATAAACCAAGTAATCTGAGATATCTTTGCTCAATGTATTTCAAATGCTGAAAGCATCTGTTAGGTCATGTTGAGTTTTGAGGTTTTTTATTATTAAGACGAGAAAAAGGCATTTTTCAAACACTTCCCTGCATCTTTCATTTTCTCATTTAAATTCCTCAACCCAAATTCAATAATCATCCATCAGCATTTCAACACCTTGTAGTCCCACAGTGGTCTGTTCAATTACCTTTAGAAATATCCTGGGAAGGAACTAATGCCGAACAGTACTCTCTTAAGTTTGTAACATTCAAATGCTGTATTTGAAGTTAGAAATTTAGAACTTGCCTCATTTACATCTGCCTGCCAAAATACATCCTCCATTTAGTCCCACGATGATTTTTTGCTTTATATGAGTTTTAATTATAAATTCAAGGGGAAACTCCTATTTCAGTAACATTCCCTGCAAGGGTCACTATGTCAAGTGTATCCACCATTTGTGTGAAGCCTATGCACTGCCTTGCTCATGTGTGGAAGACCTGCTTCTCTCCAATGAGGGCCAAACCACTTTCCTACTCTGTCCTCCACCTGCACCCTGTTTTTTCTCTTTTTTAACCTTTGGACAACCAAGTCTACTGTCCCATCCTTTGCACTCTGAAATTCACTAGGACATTCTAATGTTCTAAATTCACTAAATTCTAACCAACTGTGATACCCCAAATTTCAAAGCCAAACTTCCCATTGATGCAAAGTGGATTTTACTCATGGTCAGGATGTGGGGCACCATGTGTAACCAGCATTACACTTCCACTTGGCACAGGGCACATTACGCAGAGCACATATCTGTGCTTATTGTGGCCACGGGCCAAAAAAACCCCAAACCTTGAACTCAAAACCTCATTCACAAAAATTCACTCTCCTTGTCACTCAGACCATCCCACTTTCATTTGAGACTACTTGATGAATTCCACAAATTTGACTGTATGCATATAGTACAGGTATATTCTTTTAAAGCACACAAATACTATTAAATACTATTAAAAAGCATTCAAAAATTTTACTGCAAATAGTAACTTTGCTCACTGATGAGCAATGGCAGTTGAGCACTAATATGTATGCAAATATATTTATTTTGACAGAATTAAAATGGACAAAGGACAAAAACATGACAATTTTTTGTACCTAATTTCCTAGACACAGTATATGATGTTGTTTGCTAAAATTCTTAGAAGTTAAGCAGCATAAACTACTGTAGATTTAAGGATTGTCAAACAAGAACTTTTTACATCAGACAAAGTTCGGTGGAAACCAGAAAATTCAGAAGAGCAGCTAAATTATTCTTGAGAGACATCTATGCCCCTGAGATCAGAATGGAGTCTTCTGGAACTGACATTAAATTTTAATTTGAGAAATCAGAAATAGGCTGCAACTGCACTTCTGCAGCTATAGGATGCTGTCCTACGTAGAGTACTGATATACCGCTGCCAGTATTATTTGTTTTAAATAACATAGGAAGCAGATACGACTCAATAGTAGCACTTAGTTGTACAGATACTAGTGCTCTAACAAAAGTGAGGGAAGTAATGGTGGCAGAAATACCTAGTAGAAACATTATTTTAAGCTCTAATGTTGCAGCCTCTTCTTTCAGAGATTCCTAAAACCCTTTACAAAGACAGAATGACATATTTTAAACTATGTTAATGGAATAAACCAGACTATCTCAAAAACTATAATGTTACAAAACTTACGCATGTGCGCATTCATTTGTTTGTTCCGGTTTTGACAGAGTCTAACTGAAGGATCACACTTTAACGTTTCACAAAAGGACATCTACCTCACGCAGGGCACAACCAAAACTACTCAGAAATACCAGGTGACTATTCCATTTCTTCTGTTACCCCACCCAGCACTAGTTAGTCTAAATTTTATTTATTTCAGTCTGTCTAAGCCCTATGGCAAAAGGAAAATCATTTACATCTTTACTGCTTTTTCAAGCATGCTCATCCGTATTGCTCAAGTGTTTCACAAACACTCATTAATTCATTCACTCTCCATTACAAGATGAGAAAGCATTATTATCCTCATCCAGAAACTGGAAGCAGAGACAAAGGGACTCACGGGAAGCCACAGAACTACACAGCAGAAGGGGCAGATCAGAAACAGCAACACGGGAGTACCTGTGTATCTACCCATGCGTATCTCCAGACTGTGCATCGATGCCAGAAGCGCGAGATAGCTCTCTGCCGTTCTTCTACATATCAGATGACAAAAGGCTCAATATAGACAACCCAAATGTGAAAGCATACAGCTTTTGTGGCTACCTGCCGTATAACGATTTGGGTTTCAAGCTCAGCACCATAGAGGCATAGAGGCAGAGACATAGGCTAGTTAGTGTTGCCTTGTCTGTACTAACGACACTGATGTCTTTTTTTTCGGTGTTTCATAGAATCACAAAACAGCTGAAGTTGGAAATGACCTCTGGAGGTCACTGGTCCAACCCCCTGCTCAAGCAGGGGTACCTGAAGCCAGTTGCCCATGACTGTGTCAAGGCAGCTTTTAAATATCTCGCAGGACAGAGACTTCACCATTTCCCTGGGCAACATGTGACAGTGCTTGGTCACCCTCACAGTAAAAAAGTGTTTCCTGATGTTCAGAGGAAGCCTCCTATGCTTCAGCCTGTGCCCATTGCCTCTGGTCTCAACACTAGCCACCATGGAAAAGAGCCCGTTTCTGTCCTCCTTGTCCCCTCCATTCAGTAACATATATTGATGAGATCCCCTTATGTCTTCTCCAGGTTGAACAGTCTCAGCTCTCTCAGCCTTTCCTCATGCAAGATGCTCCAGTCCCTTCATCATCTCTGTGACCCTTTGCACTATGGCCCACAGACTGGGGAGCCCAGCACTGGACACTGCACCCCAGGTATGGCCTCATCAGTGTTGAGCAGAGGGGAAGGATCACCTCCGTTGACCTTCTGGACATAATTTGTTTAATTCAGTCCAGTATACCATTTGCTTTATTTGCCAAAAGGGCACATTGCAGGCTCATGTTCACCCTGGCGTCCACCAGGACTCCCAGGTCCTTTTCTGCCAAGCTACTTTCTAACCGGGTGGCCCTCAGCATATACTAGTGTGTGGGGCTGTTCCTCTCCAGGTGCTGAGTTACATCAGTGCACTAACTTGAGGTTGGTGCCAGCCCATTTCTCCAAGCCTCTCCTGATCCCTCTGGATGGCAGCATAACCCTCTGGCATATCAGTTACTTCTCACGGTTTTGTGCCATCTGCAAACTGGATGAAGGTACACTCTGACCCATTATCCAGATCATTAATGATGATGTTAAACACTACTAGAGCCAGTATTGACCCCTGTGGTGCACTGCTAGCCACTGGCGTCCAACTAGAGGAGAAGGAAACATCTGTGTGCTACTGATCAGCACCCTCTGAACCTGGCCATTCAGCCAGTTTTCAATCTACCTCAGTCTGTTCACCCAGCTCACACATAAACAGGCCTTGCCTGTGTCAAAGGCCTCAGCAAAGCCTAGGTAGACAATATCCACTATTCCTTCCTCATGAACCAGGCAAAGAATTCCATTGTAGATGTTCATCTAGTTGGTCAGGCTGATCTCCCTGCATGCTGTCTACTCCTGATCATTTTCTTGTCCTTCATGTGCCTGAAAATGGTTTCCAGGATTAGCTGCTCCAGTATCTTCCCAGGGATTAAGGTGAGGCTGATCAACTGGTACTTCCCTGTGTCCTCCTTCTTGCTCTTCTTGAAGATGGGGATGACATTTGCTTTCCTTCACTCTTCAGGCACTTCTCCCAGTCACCATGACTGACCAAAGATTACTGAGAGTGGCCTCACAATCACATCTGCTAGCTTCCTCAGGACTTTTGGGTGCATCCCATTAGGGCCCATGCATTTACGTATGCCCAGTTTGCTGAAGTATTCCCTGACCCGATCCTCTTCCACCAAGGGTACATCTTCTTTACTCCAACTTTTCCCCCTGGAGTCCAGTCTTGCTAGTGAAGACTAAGGAAAGAAGGCATTCAGTACTTCCACTTTTTCCATGCCCTGTGTAACTCAGTTCCCCATCTCATTTCTTTACCCCATTATCTATGTGCCTTCTGGCTCCATTAGCAAATGAGACAAGGATATCTGCTAAACATCTCTGAGCACTATGCAACCTGCCTAAAAGGTGAAGAGTTAGGACAGTACAAAGTAGCACAGTAAATCCTACCTCTCCCATTTTTTATTTCAAAGCTCTTGACTTCATAATGGTCACAAACCTTTCAACTATTCCTGTAATTCTGAATTACAGCCTCCTGATTTTCCAAGGAGCTTCAACCAAAAAAAAAGACTCTGAATTCTTCACTTGCATTCGTGTGCTCCAGGTGGTGAACCAAGGTTGTTCTTTTTCCTCCAAAGAGTGTCAAGGACAGTCGTAAGAAATAGGTTTTTTTCAAAGAACTGTTTAAGAAAAGATGAGGGAATACTTCAGTTCAACCACTTATCTAGAAACAAAGTATTTTCTTGGCAGATAAGTAAGCTGCAACATTCCACGAGGCTGAAAAGCTCAGCTTCAACTTAGTCCTCTATAGCATGTCTCATGTCACAGAAACATGTGCCTTGTTAGAGTCTATTTTGTATTCCCTTTTGTTTGACAGTACTCACTTTTATGTGAAATATTTTTGTAAAAATGGCATGCATTCATCTTTTTATGTCCTAACTCCAATTTCCAAGCCATGCTTTCTCCCTTGTCTTTGTTAAATAGCATGAAAATGGCACAGTAAAAGAACTGGATACTCAACAGATCTTTTCAGACCATATACTTACATACAGATCAGTTTTTCTGTTTTCCGTGGTTTTGTTTGTTCATTTGTTTGTTTTTAATGAGGAAAGGAAAATCAATTTCTGAATAAAAAATACTAAAATCTGAGGTGGAAATATACTTGTTAAACTTCACTCTTACAACAAGACTAAGAAGTAACTTCACAATTAATCTGACTGACAAAGCAAAAATAACCCTTATTGCATTTAAAAATTAAAAAAAACCCGAAACCAAACCAAATAAACAAGAAATTCTCAGTAGTCTGAGTAGTCTGTAGTCTGTAGTTCAAAAGCTACACACACTACATCTCTTAAAAATACATCCAACTTCTTTTAATAAAAGACTGTGTTTTGGACCATGTTTTATATATGATAACCACCTTGCTGGCATTTCTGATACTCTTCATACAATTTCACAATTTTTTTTTTTCATACAATTGTGCTCTAGATTAAATGCTTTCATAAAGAGCATTTAAAAACACTAACTTTCTAACATTGCTCCGTCAAACTTGTCTCTCATCTGGATTTTAACACTTGCAAAAATCTGCAGCCTGGGTCTGGAGGTTCTTTAAGGCTGAGCTTAATAAGCAAACTTGGAATAGAGGCTATAAAATGAATTTTGAGTGGAAAATTGCCAGAAGTCTCTCATACACTCTGTTGCCTTTTCTATGATTCCTTACAGCGGGGAATTAAATTGTGAAATAAACAACTAAACTCAGTGGAAAAGAAAATACAAAGAATAAGGGACACACCCCAAGATGCAGAGCATCCACCAACAATGTCATAGGGAGGCAGTGGGCATGCAGTCATGAATTTATGTCAGCATGTATAGAGGTATCCATGGTAGTGCTAATCTAGATAGCACAGTTAAAAATAGCACTGAGGACAGATGAAAGCAGACTTCAGCACGGCTTAACAATCTGTCCAGAAGGCTTGGACGGCCTTCTCGTAAGTCTAGGCTGGCATGTCTTCACATCACATATAGATTAAAGCTAGTACAGATCTGTCTGCATGTCTTGCCTGCAATCACACTACTTGATTGCAGTGTAGACACATGCAGAAATAGTGCTACTGTAGATATGCTCATCTAAAACTGCGTTTGCAAAAAGCAAAGTCTGGGAATATATTATAAAGCATATGGGACCTGATGAGGAACACATGCTGGAGAGAGTGTCCATTTTGCTAAATTGAATCAGCTGGCCTAATTCCTCCCCCTACACAACCTGCTTCCCTTGTGCTCCTGGAGGACACCAGTACATGTGCTGGTTGGCCCATCCTGGGGGGATTCACAGAGTCAGGGCAGATTAACCTGATCCTGCAGGCACAGCAACTCACCCAGCTTTGCTGTCTAACGAAGAGACACTGCTACACTGTACAGGCAGCTGGAGGCAACTGTGTTACGTGTAAATGGCATTCATCCATCTTCATGGATGAGTACTAATGCCGGATGCCGAAACTCTAACCTAAGCAGGCACATCAGTGATCTGCTGTTTCAAGACGAGTGAATTCAGAACATCCAACACACCACCAACATCTTCACCCACTACTGCTGCTAACAGGGGCAGAACTTACTGCCATGCAGAAACCCAACAGTTGACAAAGTCCTTCAAATTCAGCACCTCCTCTCCTCAAATGGTGGTTTGCTGTACAGCTGCAACACTACATCCTCCATTAGCTACAAACTACTACAAAACACCACATCTTCGCAAGGATGGCTTACTACCATTTCTCCAGCAAGTGACCAAAGGGGTTTACGCGTGTTCTTAAACTGACTGCATAATGAATGACTCACTCCAGGGAGATTTTGTGTGCATTTTGCTAAATCACAACCAGAAGCCAAGTTAAGAAGGAATGCAGTTCCTCAGCACCCTTAGCTGCCTTACAAGGAGGGTATAAAGACATAGAAGCTAGTGTTCATTCGGATAATTACAAGTTCTGGTAGGAATCGGATCACAGTATCAGGGTTTACATATGGGCTAATTTACCACAGGAAGAAGCGAGCTAGTGAAACACAGAAAGTTTTGGGCACAGGAATAAAAAATCCCGCACTGCTGCTCATCTCTGTGGAAACCCCGAGCACATGCAGACTCATGCTCCATGCAGCCGTCTGGACCTGGGCATCTCAGCACACCTCCAGACAGTCAGGTACTGCTGTTCCAGCCATTTCATCTCAGATCCCATTCGTGAGGTGCTTTAGTGGGAAATGCAGAGAGGCAATGGTTAACTCCTTCAAACTGGGAGCATCACAGTTAAGAGCAGAAACAGAATTTCCATTACGCTGTTTGCTAATGTGCTTCATCTATGACCCTCAAGAACAACCGTAGGGAGGTGGGTGAGAGTTTAATTGGTCTCTTTGCTCAGTCTTGGAGAACGACAGCTAAAGCTGCCAAATATGGTGTGAAAAACCTACCCATTAGACTGACATTATCAATGCTTTTCAAAGCACTACCAAGCAGCTGAGGTAACTGCTAAAATTGTCACATGTACCAGTAGCCGATTCATAATGCTGAACAATAAGTAATGGTTTTATATTAATCTCTCAGACACTGGTGCTCCCAAAACTCTGTTCCAAGAATTGCTATATTGAGCTATTTGTAAACAAAGGCTTCCTGAACCTACAATTAAGAGTCAGCTAATCACCAAAAGCAGTATCACTATCATTTATCAAAGATACAACATAGTACTCTAGTACAAACAAACATTAACAGAAACATGTTGAACTACATCCACAACCTCCAACCAGCCATTTTTGGAACTGCACCATGTGCTCTGTAACAGTATATTAGAAATTTGGTTATCTTTTAACCTGCAGCTAATTGCTTTGCCAGCATTGTTTTTTTCCAAGATCTGGCCTGTTCAGACAAAACAGCAACGATAACAATCATGTTATCATAATTACACTTTAAAAGGTAGTTCTCCTTTTCCTGTGGAACACTTAATATGCCAGATGCAAATAACTAATACAAGGATGTATATAGAAGAATACAGTCAAACCTGAAAATTGTGCCATCAAATTGCCTTAATCAAGTACCATATCAAGATATTGTTGAATGTATTATATTCAAAAAGACAGTGAAAAGCTGAATCTGCCTTTTTCTAACCTGCTGCTTGTTCCATGGGTTCACTGCCTCACTCCATTCACATCTACCACAAGAATGCCCATTAAACATGAACGATGTTAGTCAAGCGCCCAGGTAACTACGATTCTGCAGATACAAAGTGAAAAGCATTGGCCGAGTTCAACATTACAGTACTTATTCAAAGCTGGTTACATCTAGCCACCATAGATTCCTTCACCTCTAATTTAAAATCTAGTTTAGTTTAATGAAAATCAAATAATTAAGATTTCTGTATAACTCAATTTCCTGGTGATTCCATTCTGTAACTCAAGGTAAGTTTTCGCCTTTTTCCTAGCAACAAGCACAACATTGTGCTTTATCCAATGCTCAACATATGACTTTCTGAAATGATAATATCCCAGGATTTAATATAATTAGGACAAACACCTTAAGGCTATCTGAATGTGTAAGAGGAGAAATGAGTATGCTTAGTCTAAGCACAACAGAAGTGTGGGTCACAGAATACAACATGCAGCTTATTTACCTTGCTAGCACTCTTCTGCTTCTGTGCACTAGTTTTGTTTTGCTTTATTCTGTTTGTTTTAAAAAACATCTTGGACACAGAATTTACAAATATTCAAATAAATCTCTCACCATGCTGACAACTTCAATATTTAAAATCTTGAGCCAACTCAAAAGCAATTATTGGGCTCTTCATAAATTTACTACTGTGACTCAACTGGAACTGTCAGCATACCACACAAAGGGCAGAGTATTTACAATCGTTTTAGTAAAAGAGAAAATGAGAAATGTTACAGTTAAAGGTATTTCCTATCTCTTAAGGAAAATGCCAGTCGGAGTGGCCAAATCCTGCAAAAGAACTACACGGATGAATAACCAGCAGAGCAGCATCACGTCAAACCATAATCATGTGCACACCACTGTCACGCACGTGTGAGAAAGCTATGCAGCACTGCCTAATTTTTACTCCCAGATGTAAACAAGTTTGTTAAAATGGGGGTGGGTTGAAGGGAAGTGTGAAGTTCCTGATCAGCATTTCATTTTAAATGGTCGGTTCCAGATTGATACAGTAAAAATAAAGCAGATGGGGGAAGAGGGGGAAGGATTTATACACAAGGAGAGGTCATGTAATACACCGTATGGACTTTAAAAGATAAGCGAGACAATGCCATTTTCTCTGGTATAAACAAAGAAAAAGAACGCCAGCAGTTTGACTGCGAACAAGAACTGCGGAGGAAACGGAACTGCAAAGGAAATGCTTAGAGAAAACCTTACAAACCTTATGCTACGTTTTAACCAGAAAAATGTATTTTCAAGCATTGCTCAATAATTCTTTATAAAGTGCAAATCAACTACATTCATATTCAAAATAAGCTTTTTCAAGTGCTCCTTAACATAGAAAATATACCTAATGAAGGATTGCCTCAGCTGCCAAACTCTGACAGCTGGATTGTACTTCCCTTTGATAACTTTAAGATTTTCAGACCTCTGAATCACTTGGAACTTTATCTTAGAAGGTGAAATTACAGTTCCACCCTAGACAGGTAAGCAGCAGGTGACAGCTATACCACAATTATTAATTAATTCATTTTTCCCCCCTCAGTTAAAAACTCTCTTGAGACCTTCAATCAACAAGGTATCTGATGCATATGTTCTATTTTCTTGTTTCCAGTGGTTCTGCTGTGCATATAAATCTACCGTACAAACATATTTGCATTTAAAGAGAAATTCCCTTGTGTCTACCATGCACCTGCTCTATGTAAGACTATCTTCTCTGCCTCCTTTGAGAAACAGCCATATCTGCCAGAAAAAGAGAGAGCACAGACACAGCGCTCTTCCAAGTCCTCTTGCCAATTATCTAAGCATTATTTCCTTTAGTTTAGTTCTATTCTGACAACAGTTGACAGGAACAACTACTTGCCCTTCCAAAATCCAATACTTCTCAACACTTTTTAACATATTTTTCATCTTGATAGTGAAGATATACATTTCAACGGTACAAAATCACTGCATTTTCTATGCAATATGCAGTAAAGCATTGGCAAACGGGTTCCTTACAAAGACTTTCACATGAAAAATATGAACTTTTCTTTATTCTACTTAACATTAATTAATACGGCTGCATGAAGAACAATGAGAATATTCTTCTTCTGGCACTTTACTTTCAACTATAACCTGAAATAGGTGTAGGTTTATTCTAATACAACTGAAATAAAAATGATCATTTTCCCTCTCTCCTTCCCTCCTTGCTTCTATAAGCACACCAGTGATTCACGGCTTGCTTCTGGAGCTGCATATAGGCAGTGAGAGACAGACAGGGGTGGAAATAAAGCTTTGCTGCACATCTCATCTAGTCAGATGAAATGTTTAAAAGCCAGATGAGGCGATGTAACATGCTGCATCCCACAAAGCAGCATCACCACCCCATGTGTACATGACACCAAACAATGCCACAGCTACAAGCACCATCATCCCTGCACTATTGCCAACATGACACTTGTGCTGCTCTCTACAACAGTTGAGTCCCCACCCCGGGCTGCCTCTGTCCATGTGCTCCTCTTTCTTGCTGGCATCTCATCACAGTGTGGAGGCAGTGCTATTCGCATGTCTCCATTTCAGAGGACAGAATCCAGAGTGGAAAGCAGGGCTGTCACACTTTGCCCTTCCTCATTCTAATCCAGCAAGTGTCCAAGCAGGAGGGAGCTGCTGTGGGTGTAGAGACAACAAGGGCCTGGGACATCCTGGAAGAGGACTACATGAGGAGGAGAGCAATACCACTGGAGGTGGTATCCCACCTCAAGTACATGTGGGGAGAAGAGGTGACCTCTTGTATTATGGAGTTCGCATGGGGATAGGTTTCAGCTCCCAGCAAGACTAGACGATCGGGAAGAAAAAGGGCAGTAAGAGGCACTTTCTAGTTTCATAAAGCTCTGCTGATAACTTGTCAAAAAACGGTTACAAAACATGTAAATATTTGGGATTATGGTTTTCCTATCATGAAAAAAAAAAAAATAAATGCAAGGTGACCTATCACTTATTCACACTGCTCGGGGGAGAGACTGCATCTCCAAATGCACCACTCAGTCACCTTGTTCAACCAGTCTGCCTTTCACATATAGCTCTTCGTAAACTCAGAAGCTGGCCCCAAAGAAATAACATCACACTTATTTACCACATGGCTGTCACTAAAGAAAAAAACATTAAGAGAAACACATTTCTATCTAATATAATGTATTACCTTCTACAGGACTTCCTTACCCGAAAGACCGCCCATCTCTTTATGCCAAAAGGCCACTTAGAGTACATTGAGCAGCCCACACCAGGCTACTCACTCAAACAAGGAAGTTTTTTAACAGACTGGTCCCTTACAGGCTCCTCGGATTTGGAGATAACTCTTCTCTGACATAATTCCATTTCATCCACTTTTTCAACAACCTACAAGCCACAGCTGCTTTCTGCAATACATTGAATCAATGGGGCACAGCAGAAATCACAAATATCTGAAAAAATGGCTGAATTGCTGGTTAAGAGACCATTAGTGACTGGGTGAAGTGGAAGAGTCAGTCAGCTTGTGTAAGTCTTCGCTACACAAAAACGTGCAGAAATGAAAGGTACCACACCTCAAAAAGGGAGCCTTTTCACACCAGGCATGGGTGTTATCCCTGTGTGTTAACTGAAGGAAAAGCTAAGGGAAAAGTTACTGTACAATTCTGGAACTATAAGTAGAGTAGTGAAGCAAGTTTCTTCTGGACAACAGGACAGGTCAAATTCTAATTATTTATTCCATGAAAACCCCTTCTTCCTATGTTTGAACTCCCTCTTGCGCAATCCCTCAAGCCTACGCTCAAGACCAGGTTTCCAGCTTAGACACAAAATCTTCAAAATATGGGTCCAGTATGGCACCACGCACACTCACAGGCTTAGCAGCACAAAGAGAGAAGCAGCTTACCATGCTCAGTGGGCAGCCCTTGAGCGAGTTGCACAGTATTTTAGGGCAAAGAAGCTCTTGTTTATAGGTGGTAGCAAGGCAACAGGTCATATTATTTATGGCTCGTTGGGAGTACATGCAGTACACATACTCGCTAAACTCAGTAAGGGCAGGACACTACGAAAATCTGCTACAGCGTGCTATGCAAGGCTTAAATAAGTGCACATCATTCAACATAATTCCTGGCTGCAGGATCACAGCTATTTCCACAAAATATGAAGTAATTTTGATTTTCCGATGCTATGATTGTATCTCTTTCTTCAGCCCTTCAAATATCACAAAAGGGTCCAACAATCAAGTGACTCACTTCAGAATAATTTTCTAAAAACTTTTTCAGTTACCTTTTGTGGCTGGATTGCTGAGATGCACAATGAGGCCATGCTTCCAAGATTTTCTAAGGAATCAAAGGCACTAGCAGTTTTTTGGTGGTTTTTGGGGCGCGGGGGCTTTTTGAGAAGCAGTTGTGACCAGCTAATATCTCTCTAAGAGCTGTGGTTTTACACCAGCCATTGAAAATGTCATGAGGTGACAACACTAACAACCAAGACTCAGACTGCTTAGGAGCTGGTTTGTGTCCAGTACCATCCGCTACCACTGATCCTCGAGCTCTTCTTCGTATAAATTGCATTCACTGGCATAAAGACGCTCTAGGAGAGGGGTATGCTGCCAAAACATGATCTTGGACTGACCCACGTACATGCCAAGGTGCAGCTTTTCCACCAAACAACTTTGCCTTTGCTTCCCCACGGTTACGGACACGCCGCTCGTACGGGATTTTCTGCCGGGTCCCGGCGCGCCCCGGCGGGACGGGGGCTGCGAGCAGGGTGTCGGGGGGCTGCCAGGGCTTCTCCAGCGGCACCTCGCAGAGCCGACACCACGTACGCGATCAGCCCCAGTAAACCACCCCGCAACCCCCCGCCCCGCGTCCAGCCCTGATTTCATGCGGAAAGCACTTCCCCGCGGCGGGGGCCCGGGCTCGCCCCCCACCCCCGCCCCGCTCC